>JAECUM010009216.1:0-70283 GCA_016617855.1 Megalonaias nervosa
AAATATTGTATATAATTTTAACACATTATAAGCAGAAGGCCTCATGGGAAAATAGTACTGTGCCGAGTTACCTTCTATAAACAAAGTATTTATTATTATTATTATTATTATTATTATTATTACCATCTATTCCTGTTTAAAAGTAGAGCTGAACTGCAAACTGCACAGACCCAGATCTGACATCACATAATGCACCAGCATATATAGGCTATGCAGTTAGGAGTAATCAATAGAACAAGTACCACAGACCCTAATCTGCCAGTGCATTATGTGATAGCAGATCACTGTCTAAGTTGTCTGCAGTTGGACTCAGCTTATAAACACGTATATACGGCAGGACTTCATTGCATCTCTGTGTGTATCTATGTTATGTTTTATTTTACTCTGTAAGACTGTAGTCTATTCAAAGATCATTGGCAGTCACATGCTCTGATTATGCTGTGGCAGAAAGGACTAAACATTTCTTTCAGTTGGAGTAAAAAAAACTTCAATTTCCTAACTATAATTAGGGAAGAACAAATTCGGGACAATCAATATGATTAATAAATATGTAATACAAACATTGATCATTTTATTTTGTTCTCTGCTGAAAATATGAAGCCTGGATGAGATTAATGGAGAGAGCAGATGTTGTAATAATTAATTCTATTTTATGAAAAGATTCTACTCTATGAATTGAACTAATTTGTTTTTCTTTATGATAAAGAACTCAGAAAGATGATACAATTTATAAATTTTAATCAGATCTTGCAAATTCACCTTATTTTTTGTTTAACTGGCTGAAAATATGCAAGTTTTAGTAATAAAGTTTTCTGATGTGTCATCAAAAAATGATTTGCTGAGGTAAAGTTTTCTGATGTGTCATCAAAAAATGATTTGCTGAGGTAAAGTTTTCTGATGTGTCATCAAAAAATGATTTGCTGAGGTCAGAATATTTAACCTGTAATCCAGTATTTTGCATTAATTATTCAGAAAGAATAGACCAGAACTCCTTACTATGATGACATTCCAAAAACAAATGTTGAACGGTCTCTTTTTCTTCTTCACAAAAGCTATGTACATGACCATTCCGGTGGCCTAGTGGTTACAGCATCTGCCTTGGGTTTGAACTCCAGCCGAGTCATACCAAAGACTTGTAAAAATGGTACAAACAGCTGCCTCACTAGGCACTCAGCATTAAGAGGTTAGTGTTTGGACTGGTCAGCCTGGTGTCAGGATAATGTGACTGGGTGGGACATCATGCTATGTCTTTGGCATGATGCCCCAGTGATAGACATCACTATGAACTGCAGACATAACGATATGACTGAAAAACTGTTAAAGCTACGTTAAAAATCCAAATCACACACACACACACACACACACACACACACACACACACACAGAGTATTTTACATTAAGTATTCAGAAAGGATTTACCAAAACTCAATAATATGATGACATTCCAGAAACAAATGTTGAATGGTCTCTTTTTCGTCTTTACAAAAACTACATAGATTATTTTGTATTACAGCTATCTTGTTTAAATAGTCTTTTACAAGTACAATTCTATGAAGTATTCTATACTGGAACAACAGTATTTTGGAGTCTCAGGTGCTTTTGAATACAATCTTGTAAATCTGTTTCCATTTCTCTGGGTTACAATTAAGAAAAACATAGCTTTTCTCAATTTTGTCTTAATTTAGGTACTATTATTATTATTGTTGTTGTTATTATTATTATTATTATTATTATTATTGGTTTTATTCATATTTTTACATCCCTTTGAACTTTTTAATAATTGCCTAATATGGGTCAGTATACATGGGTCAAGTAACTGAATCAGAGCAAATTGGTTTTTCTGGATCTTTTAATTGTTTTATTGTTTTCAAATGTACTAACGTTAACAGCATCAAAAATGTCACTCATGACTTCACTCCATTAAACCAAGATTTATAAAACACCATTGTATCATTGAGGTTTTTTATAAATATACATTTTTATTCTGTCATTTTAAAAGCCTTGTAAAATAAATTTAAAACACGATTTGCTTAAATAATTGTCAGGTGGGTTGGGTACAGCAAACAATCAATGATTAAGTTTTGACCATTGAGTAAGTAGAGTTTGTATCCTGGGAATGTATATTTTATAATTCATATCTACAATTTCATCTAAATTCAATAAAAACTCTTTACCTAAATGACTAAATTGAGATCCCTTCAAACTAATTTCCAGTGAGCATGATGGTATGAATCTTTACTCATTCTTTACTTTGTTTCCATATTACTTTGGTTTCATCATGATTTACTTTCAAACCTGATACCGAAGCAAAATTTTCTAATTGATTCAGAGCAGAATAGAAAGATTTCTGGGAAAGGTCAAGGATGAGCATTGTATCATCTGCAAACCGTGTAATTTTATGTTCTTTAATAATAACTACTATACCTTTAATATCTTTATTACCTTTTATCTGCACAAAGTATTAACAGGTATGGTGAGATAGGATCACCTTGTCTACACCCATTTCTTACTACAAGAAATCTTATATAAAACTGTTCTTTATAACTGTTGCAGATATGTTTGTTATAAATATCTCAATCCATTTTTATTTAAAATTCCCAAAATTAAAATACTCTGTAACTTTTTCCAGAAAACTCCATCATGATAATGATTTTTTAAAATCAACAAGAATTAATTCACTAGGAATATTATATTTTCTAACCAATGTATTAGATCAGTTCTTATTCTAACATTATCACCACTGCATCTATCTTTAATGAATACTAACTGTGATTCTAATAGTATTGTTTTCAACACCATTTTTAGTCTTTGTGCATTACATACTGATGCTAATTTGTATAATACATATTTTTTAACTGTATTGGTTCATCTCCTGTTCAAAAATAAAAATATAATACCTTTTCTCTAACTGATTGAGAGTTGTAGTTTATCATACTGTTTTACTGTTTGTTTTACTGATCTCAAGAAAAAGGTTTTAAATCATTCAAATAAAACTTTATTATGCAACCCTTGAAAAACAACTTAATAGCTTTAAACACAGAAAAGCATTCTAGAAATGTAATACAAGTCTTATAAAGGATCCAAAGTATGGTACAAAATCAAAGGATACAATTAAGAAAGTAAAAAAAAGACAACAATAAATCTTAATGAATTAAATGATATAAATGATATCCAGTATACAATTGACAATCATCTAATGGAAATGGGGGCACAACTGTCAGTTTTACTACATATAAGAAAAAAGAAAGGAAGATAATGGAAATTTGTGTGATTTGGATTTTTAACATAGCTTTTAAAAAATTTTCAGTCATATTGCAACAATGTCTGCAGTGTGGCAGTTTATAGCATTGGAGCATCATGCCGCAGACATGTGGGATCATGCCCCACCCAGTCATATTATCCTGACACCAGATCGACCAGTCCAAACACTTGCCTCTTAACGCTGAATGCCTAGCAAGGCAGTTGCAAATACCATTTTTTTATAAGTCTTTGGTATGACTTGACTGGGGTTCGAACCCGTGACCTCCTGCATCCAAGGCAGACACTCTAACCACTTAGGCCACCAGAGTGGTCAGATAATGAAAACTCTAGGTAATGAAATTAATAAGTTAGAAAAGGACTGTCATAGATATATTAGAGAGACTGAAGAAAGAGAGATCAACTACAAAATTTAAGAAAGGATAAACTACAATGGTATTAAATTAGCCCAAGTAGACTGAAGAGAATGAAAAACCATCCAAATATATTTGTGCCTTAGAAAATAGAAATTTTATAAACAAAACAATTAATAGAATAGAAACTTCAGAGGAAAAGATTTTATCAGATCCAAAGCAAATTCTTCATGAAATAAGAAGCTTTTACAGCAATCACTACTCAGAAACAAGAGATATCTTTATGCTGATTTGGACAGTTGCAAAGAGAGTTTAATGTCCCTAAATTAACAAAACAACAAGATGATTCTATGGGATAAATAATACAACAAGATGAACTCCTCAGTGTACTTAAAATTTAAAACAATGAAAAATTACAAATCTCCAGGATCTACAGGGTTTATGGTGAAGTGTCAATTTTTTTATTTTGTTTTTTACTTTTAACCTTCAAATCAACATTCTTCTTCCTTACCACAATTACAAGCCATCCACAATGGTTGGTGCAGGTGTGTGTGTGTGTGTGTGTGTGTGTGTGTGTGTGATCAGTCTTATTGCTACGATTTCTACAGTGTGACAGTTGATGATTTCTAGCACTGGTGCATCACGATGCAGACATGTAGCATCATGTCCCTCACAGTCACCTTATCCTGACACCAGGCTGACCAGTCCTAACACTAACCTCTTAATGCTGAGCACCTAGCGAGGCAGCTGCTGGTACCATTTTTATAAGTCTTTGGTATGACTTTGCTCAGGGTTCGAACCCGTGGCCTCTGCATCCAAGGTATACACTGTAATCTTAGGCCACTGGAGTGGTGAACTTTTTCTGTAAAGGAAACCATAACTGAAATCCAGTCTGGTATCATATTTTGTGAATTAGTACCGTATTTATCCAACAACATGCCAAAACTTTATAAAATTCAGGACAATATTTACTAAGGATATATTTGTGTGATAATAAGTCCACTCCTGACTATTCTAACTATTAAACTGGTTTCCTGGTGTTATCATGGCAAAAGTACTGTAACTTCACTCAAAAATTCTCTATTGTTTTATTTCAATTGTTTAGAGAAAAAAATTAGAGACTCTTATGTATACTAGCTAGACTACTCCAGTGGCCTAGTGGCTAGAGTGTCTGTCTCAGATGTGGAAGGTCACGCGTTCGAACCCCAGTGGAGTCATACCAAAGACTTTTAAAAATCTTACTAACAGCTGCCTCGCTTGGCGTTCAACATTAAGAAGTTAGTGTTAGGACTGGTCGACCTGGTGTCAGGATAATGTGACTGGGTGGGACATGATATTACATGTCTGTGGCATGATGCCCCAGTGATAGATATCACTATGAACTGCCACACTGCAGACATCACATACACACATATACTAGCCTAAATGTGCATAACATATATCATGTTAATTCACTGGTTTTTCATGGAGAATGAATTATTATAAATTGTATGGTTACTAGAAACAACAAATGTAAAGACCCAACAGAGCTCCTTCATAGGAAAACAAGACCCCTTACCTCCTCCACAAATTTAAGTACTGACAAAAATGATTCTTCATGTAGCCATGAAAAATGAAACCCATGAAAATAAATGAATTCACACTATTTCATTAAAATAATTCAATATTAATAATTGTACTACAGTATATTTGTTCTCAAATGCTAAAGCAAACATTCTTGTTGCAGCAAGTGTGCTTACATCACAGTTTAAACACAAAGACACCTCTTCTTGTGGAAATTGTTTATCAAGGAAACTGAGTTAATGAGTTCCTGACATTCCAAGGACATGAAGTATTGATTTTAATTCTTTGACTTTTGGCATTTAAACTGTCTACTATCATTCTGAATGTGACATAGAGACTCCGTACTGGTACCATGGGAAATCAACAGAGAGTGAAATGCATTTCCAGACATACAAAACAAGTTTCCAAAGTCCCCCAAAGCACAGATTACCATATTCATGCCAGACATTTGATTAAAATGTCTTATTTGCTAAAGTCTCTTTGATCAAATACAAGCAAATGGTAATTCAGCCTTGCTCATTTGATCACCCTTTAATGGAAATCTGAACCAATCCATGCGAAAGCGAGGCATCAATTAGACTGACAATGACATTGTCTGGACTAATGTAATTCACAAGGACACCAACCCTTTTGCATCATATCAAAGGGTGATAGTGTACATAATTTAGAGCAGTTGATATGCTGCTAAAACTGTGATCTGTGTGTGACTGGGATTTTGAATGTATCTTTAACAATTTTTAAGTCACAATGCTACGATATCTGCAGCGTGGCAGTTTATAGTGATGTCTAGCCGTGAGGCATCATGTTGCAGACATGTGGCATCATGTCCCACCCAGTAAAATTATCCTGATACCAGGTCAACCAGTTCTAACAGTAACCTCTTAATGCTGAGTGCCAAGCAACTGCTAGTACCATATTTTATAAGTCTTTGGTATGACTCAGCCAGGGTTCAAACCTAAGACCTCCCGCACCCAAGACAGATGCTCTAACCACTTAGACCACCGGAGTGGTCTGCTAAAACTGTATGCTATATGTTGTATTACCAGTTCAGCTTGAAGCTAGGCAGCCACAAGTACCGTATTTTATAAGTCTTTGGTATGACTTGGCCAGGGTTCAAACTTGCGACCTCCCCCATCCAAGACTGATGCTCTAACCACTTAGACCACCGGAGCGGTCTGCTAAAACTGTATGCTGTATGTTGTATTACCAGTTCATCTTTAAACCAAAATACCCTGTTTCAGACTATAATCCTGCCAAAAACAAGGATATGGCAAGAGGCCTGAAAAAAAATAAAACTTTCCCCATACCATGGAAGTGCAAAAAATATTCTCTCCCAGACAAGCTGAAACCAAAACCCATTCTAACCGCAAAAGTTGGAGCATCCCACTCCAACGTACTCCAGTTTGAATCATCAGCTAAATGTGTTCCTTTCATCATGCCTGTATCTATAAAGTAAAATATCCCTGTTTGGTCAATATGTCTGACGGATAAAGAGAAATAAAGTTTGTGACAATGTTATTTATGTTTGAAAACACTGTATTCTTTTGCTTCTACATTTCTTTTAAACAAGGACCCAGGTTGCTAAATTTAAACAATCAAGTTTTATGCCATCTTTATGGAGTAAACTGGCAGTATATACATTACAATTTTCCCACTTGACTAATTACCTTCTGGTGTGTGAGCAAACAAAAACATTCTTTACATATCAGAACAACTAGCAGACTGCAATGGGGCCTAACTGACTCCATCATTTCTAAGAACTGAAAGATCAAATTAATGTAAACAGCTGGATCCTAAGCTTGAATGGCTCTTGGCCAAGTAAGGTAAAGCTAATATCTTGACATTAATGATTTTCATAAACTGTATAAATGACTTCACACTACCATAACGTCAATAAAAAACATTTTGCACTACCATAATGTCTACAAAAAATATTTCACACTACCACAATGTCTACAAAAATATTTCACACTACCATAAGATCTATAAAAAATATTTCACACTACCATAATGTCAATAAAAAACATTTCACACTGCCATAAAGTCTACAAAAAATATTTAACACTACTACAATGTCTACAAAAATATTTCACACTACCATGTCTATAAAAAAATATTTCACACTACCATAATATCTATAAAAAATATTTCACACTACCATAATGTCTATAAAAAATATTTCACACTACTATAATAACTATAAAAAATAATTCACACTACCATGATGTCTACAAAAAATATTTCACACTAACATGATGTCTATAAAAAATATTTCACACTACCATAATGTCTATAATTCCTTATACATAATTAATCCATAACATTGAAAGAATTCTTTTTTCCCTCTTAAGTTTTGGTACAAAGAACTTTAAAAATTTTAGTTACTGCAGAAAAATTACAAGTACTGGCCTATAATTATTTTTTTCCCCAAATATGATTCATACAAAGTGTACAAGAAAATAAAGACAGGTCATGATCATGGTTAAACAGTTATAATCCCATTCACCCCATTGTTAGAAAATATTATAAATTATTTTACAATGGATATATTTGACTAATAAAAACGCCACCCCTACTTTCTTAATCTGGTACTGTGGGCTTATTATGCAAGAAATAATGTAATCAAACCTCTCAACAAGTATATCTGAATGATGAATTTGACATTACTATTGTCATGTCATTGCTATTGTCATGTCACTGCTATTGTCATGTCATTGCTATTGTCATTATTTCATTTGTTTCTAGATGTGACTCATTAATATATCCATCTTTCAGTTAAGTATCTAAGTCTTATTCTACATCTTGACCATACTAAACATGAATGCAGTATTCAATGGGCAATGTCAGCAGTAGGGGAGATAACCATGACTAAACACACACTGTAGTAACACAAACTTATTCCTCCTACATCTCTTGTGACCGAAATGTGCATGATTTGACCAAAGTCCATTCAGGAGTTCACCAATGACTGAGGAATGTTTAAATAAATGGAAATGCTTGGGTTCCCAATATTAGCCACTGTATCCATCTCATGAAGGGCTACCTCTAACTGGTAAAACTAATTATTTCCTCCAGATTTTACAGGAGACACTAGTTAAGAAATTCTCTCCCTTTCTTTCCAACAACTGTCTTAGCATAATGGATGCGGTAGCTCAGTGGCTAGTGTACCTGACTCCTATGAAGGAGTACTGGGTTCAATGTTAGACCACGCCAGGATGGCAACCGTGTTGTGTCCTTAGGCAAGATGCGATAAAATGGATTTTGCAATCCAAACAACCCAGAAATGTTGTTGTGTGTCTCTGATGTGTAACAATAAAGATTAATAGAAATGTTGTTGTGTGTCTCTGATGCGTAACAATAAAGATTAATAGAAATGTTGTTGTGTGTCTTTGATGCGTAACAATAAAGATTAATAGAAATGTTGTTGTGTGTCTCTGATGCGTAACAATAAAGATTAATAGTGGATCTTAACTAACATGTATTTCCCAAAAATTTCAAGAACGCATGTCATATAACACACAACGCTGACTTTTGATATCAGTATGCCACATAAATTATAATTTTATTTTTGCTTTTTCTTTTGAATGAAACAAAATATCAATATCTGTTTTATACTTTCTAAAACAAGCATGAACTAATACCAAAAGCTAAGAGTTGGGAGGATAATATTTTCAAATACAATATTCCAAGATGTGAATCACAAAATTTTGGCATCAAAATGATACAATGATACCAATGTCCTGCAATGCACTTGAGGCCCACATACATGATCCCATATAACAAGTCACAGCACATGAAGCTGTTGATGGCCCTAACTCATTGACACAGCTGCTGGTTTTCTTGATGATTTTAACTACACTCTGCATACCAGCATACTCTGTCACTATTTTTTTTATATTCATTTCCAAATCCAACATCAACATCCCCAATTTCTCCTCCAGGCCCCTCAGAAAGTGGGTCAAAATTCTAAACCTGATGTACATAAAATAGTTATGAATCACCCTAAATCATGTCCAAAACATGTCCCTATCTCTCTTCTGTATGAAAGATAACTTTGCCATGGCTAGGAAAAAAGCTTGTCAGAACAAAGTTCAAACTTTTGTCATGAAATTTAAAAAAAACAACATATTTTTTTACATCTGCAGTATGAAAAGGAGCTTTTGCCGGATTAATTTCTGTTGCAAAAATAACCATTTCCTGGCATATCCACATCATGATGAGGAGGTTTGGTAGTTTATTTATGTTACAAAAGTACTGTATCAAGTATTTCTCAGCACATCCAAGTATGAAAACAAGGTCTCTGAAAGTTTACTGCCATTGCAAAAATAACAGCCATATCTTAAAACGTCTTTAATATAAAGAGGAGGTAGAATTTGACAGCCAGAGCTGATTGCTGCTGGAGAAGTATCTATGATGACCAGGATATGCAAATATGATTTGGCTAACTTGGATACAAAAGCTGTACTTGCTGGTTGAATTAGCTGCTAAAAGGCAAAAAACAAAATTATGATGTCTTAACACCTTGGAAGTACTAAAATATGGTCAAATGGCAAATACTGTCCATTTTACACTAAAGTACCTTCATCTAATTGATTGCCCAGAAAATTCTATTACACATGATGGAAAATTTGTAAGAAAATCTCAATCCTTTATGTGAGGAAAATCCCAGACCAGGTGAGCCTAGTCTTTCTTGCATTACATTATAGATGGCAGTTCAGACTACATCCACATATTCAGGCATAGTCCCTAATTTACAAGGAACATGGAAAAAAAGTATTTGTAAGCAGGTAACTTTAATGTAACATGTGTTCCACTCTCTATATGATTCATAGAAACACATGTTAAATATATCAGGTTCTTTCAGTGATGTGTTTTAAACTGAATACAACCAGGTACATGAATATACAATTCATTACATTTCATATCAGTTTACTTACATATGTTGCCACAAATCAGGTCATTGACAAAAAAATCAAAGATTCATGCATTAGCATAAAGTACAGGCATATTTTGTAACAACAGTCGACATTAGCACTGTCAACTGTACTTGGCTCTGTTTATATAATAAATGAAGTATAGAGTATAAACCTGTCTCAGTGGACACCTCCCAATGAAGATACCTGGTTATACAAGACAACATCAATAGATAACTGTTGTTTTCAGCCTGAATATATGCAAGTGCCGGAAAGCTTATATACTAAAATCCCCATTGCAGTTACTGTCACTGAAGGCTTTACCAAATGCAGACACATGTGTTTTGGTTAAATTCTAAAACACTATTACTTACACAATTATGAAAAAGTATGTGTGCATACATGCTGAATAACATTACACCACCTGACCATTCACACTCCTTGAATCATGTAGTCTTTGTATTTGGGTCAGTTTCTGGATTGCATTGGGGCAATGGGGGAGGGGATGGAGGAGGTGAAATACGAGATATTTACTACAGAAGTGGTGGTAGAAATGTTCCAAAATTCAGGGATATGGATTAAAGGGCTGTGTGACATGGAACCTTGTCTACCATTCCTCAGCATCAATGCATCCCCAACCAAGAATGCATCATTGCTTGTATTTTCATGAAAAACTAGTTTATGCAAGCATTATAAGAAAATCAATAACCATACCAAAAGCAGGTTGCAGTGACCTACTTATGCTCAAGTGATCAGGTACACTTTTTATGTTTAGGTCAATTTCTCTAACACGGCTGCTTTTACATTCACAAAAACATATATGAACAAACATCCTGTGGGATTTTAAAGCACCATGCCAGGAAAGGACCATGTGACCAAATTTTAATGCTCAAGTGATCATCTATACATTTTATGTTATTTCTGTGACACTGCTGCTAACACACACACACACACACACACACACACACACACACCAAAAGCAGGCCAATTATCTTACATTCTGGAGATCATGTACACTCTTTACATGCAAGTTAGTTTCTGGGACACTGCTGCTTGTACTGTCACAAAAAATATATCTGCATGCATCATAAGGAGTACAATATCACAATATCAAAAGGTGGTCATTGTGACCTACTTATCATGCACCTTTTATATTTAGGTTTGTCTGTGTCACTTATTCCTTGCAGAGTCATGAAACTACCTGATACTCTGTAGGCATCCTGCATCTCTAATTCATAAATTGTTGGTTACCATGATGTCATTTTCAGGCTACAATGTCAATATATCCTTCTTTTGTTTTGTAAAATGCATTTCTTGAATACTCTTGATTGTACGGTCATTAAATTTGATACTTACATGCATCCTGATAATAATATCAAGCAATGGTCACTGTCAACTACTGTATACACTTCAGCAATTCTCTACCATTTTGGGGCTTTGTAACCCTCTTAGATATTGCAGTTCGCATTGTCATCAAACTGACTATGAGTATGCAACTTGATGATTGGTGCATCACCAATATAAAGAAATAAATATAAGGTGTCAGAATAAATCTGTTCAGGTGAGCATTACTGTGTTCTGACAGTTTTGTTCCTCAATCACCATCATTTTCATTTTCCATCTAAGGACAACATGTCCACCAAGAACAAAACTTGCCATCCCTTATGACATGACCTTTTAACACTGGTATCATTGACCATTGTTTACATGGCATGAAAAATAATAAATACACTTTATGTAAACTTACCTGTATATTTTGGAATCGCAGTCTGGGGTCTAAACTAATACAGACATCTTTCTGTACAAGGCAAATGGAGCAGACATATATATTCTGCAGTTAAATGGTTATATTTTCAACTTTGTTCTCAGCAAAATATTTTGTCAGTGTATGACAAGTCTGCATAATTATGCATCTAAGTAGGCAATCTACAAATAAATACCAGTTTTACATACAGGTAAATACCAGCATATACAGGTAAATATGTAGAGTTCATAATCAAGGGGCTTTTAAAACCTTGTCTGCATAAAGAGGTGGTCACTATTAGATGTATCCACCATAACACAGGCATTTCTCTAGGGAAAAAAGGAATGAGGCTTAGGTCTATCATTCTAAGAAGACTGGAATATAATTTTTGAAAGCAAATTGCAAAAATTGTGAATTCTTCATGGTTTTAAGTGTTCCAATAGGGAAAAGGGTCAATTATTAGCTGTTGAGGACCATAAAAATATGTGCAACTGGTTTTACTGTATCATAGATGAAGAATTGTGTTGTACAAAAAAATGTATTTATTGAACCACGTCCCCTCAGCCATATTGCTGAATACCATCTCAAAGTGAATATCAGTTTCCCTAGACCTTATGAATTTCCCTGTAGACTAAGTACCTCCACTCTTGCATTTGTACAACTGCTATTATCATGAAATGCAAAAACAGACATACAGATTTTAAATACTGGCCTCTCAAACTGCAGCTGTCTTTCAAGGGTGAAAAAGTCCACTAACAGGTCAGCAAAATAACAACTTAAAATTACATGATATGGAGGGATAATCATACCACAATTCACTCATGCCGTCTAGAGTGTGAGTAGTTATTTAAATTGTCAACTAAGATTTCAATTTCTGATATGAATCTAGTCGTCCATTATTAACTAAGAATCACACCATAATTACCCAAGGACTTTTCAAAACGTGTGAAGTCTCTAGGAGTTGAGAAGAGGCCTAATGGAATATCACTGTTAGTTTTTCAGTCAGAAATGGGAAAAATTAAATCAAATGTACCAACACATAAAAATGAATTTGTGATTACTCTCCACTTATTCTTACACATGGCATGAAAATATCCCTCCTTTATTGTAGCAATGCAATGAGAACAACAGTACTCACGTGCTCTGCAAACACAACCAATGCTCCAAACTGGGGTGCTATATCAAACACAAAACCAGAGTTTTCCCAGAAACCCGTGATTGATCCTTCATTTCCTGTGTAGAAAAATATTGGTCCCTTCTCTGGATTCCACCATTTGTCTGAAATGATTAACAAATTTCCAAAAAATAAACCTGAAATATAATTATACTAGGTAAAATGCATATATTGTGAAATTCTCTAATCCATTTCTTCTGTAACCTGGCCACCTTCTACAGACTGGCCTCTATGTAAACTGGTCACATTCCACATAATGGTCCCTCTGTAACCTGATCACATCACACAAACTGGTTACCCTGTAATCTAGCCACCTTCCACAGACTTGCCACGTATCATGGGCACAATGTTTTTATGTTCATTAATTGGCCCAAAATTTTCATTGCAACAGTGCTAAGTCTGAGGAAGTTTCAATGTATTATCAAAATTGGGGGTGGGTGGGTGGAAACAAAATAATGACTACCAGAAAGTACATCTCTTCAGGACATTTTGCACACAATCCAATGGGTTCTTATTTCAGACCATTATATACAATGTACCTCTAACATAAAATGATTCATTTTTCCTAGTCATGTCATCCTTGCCCTGAATGTGACATTTAAAGAATGATAACTGAGGTAATGACACAACTTCCAATGCTGAACTGAATTTAATTTTTTTTTTTTTTACAAGAAAGTCTTCCCCTGAATTTTTGCAGTTTCTCAGAAACCAATACTTGAATGCAACCAAGCACATACTGCAGAAACTAACGATACTTTTATTTGTGATTGTGTAACATGTTGTAGCATTTTACAGAGAATACTTGATGTGAAAAAGAAACAAAGAAAATTAAAAAAGTTTTATTTTTTTAATTATACCAACCTTTATTAACTGAAAAATAATCAGAGAAAACTTAATGAAAGCAAAGTAACAAGCCTTGATGCTTTCAGATTAGCCTGTACCTCAGTGTACAGCTCTGATTATATTTCTGTCCCTTAGTATAATGATCTCACTATAATGCTATCCCTCCATATAAAGCCATCATTATAATGTTGTCCATCAGAATAAAGTCCTCAGTATATTGCTATCAGTTAGCATAGTCTAATCTGTAATGCTGCATATGCGTATAAAACCTTCACTCTGTTGCTGTCATCACTGTAAAGCCCTGACTATAATATGTCATCACTTTGTATAAAGCCTTCTCTTTAACGCTGCGTATGTGTATAAAACCCTCACTAAGTTGCTGTCATCAGTGTAAAATTCGCACTATATTGTTGTCGTCAGTGTAAAGACCTCACTATATTTACATCATTTTGTATTAAGCTTTCTCCATAATGCTGTCTATGTGCATAAAACCCTCACTATACTGCTGTCATCAGTATAAAACCATCACTATATTGCTATCATCAGTGTAAAGCCCTCACTATATTGCTGTCATCCATGTCAAGCTCTTACTATACTGCTGTTAACAGTGTAAAATCCTCTCTATATTGCTGTCAATTAGTGTAAAGCCCTCATTATACTGCTGTCATCAGTGTAAACCCCTTACTATATTGCTGTCATCAGTGTCAAGTTCTTACTATATTGCTGTCATTGGTGTAAAGCCCTTCAATATATTGCTGTCATCACTGTAAAGCGTTCACTATATTGCTGTCATCACTGTAAAGCCCTCACTATATTGCTGTCATCACTGTAAAGCCCTCTCTATATTGCTGTTATCACTGTAAAGTTCTCACTATATTGCTATCATCAGTGTAAAGCCCTCACTATATTGCTGTTATCATTGTCAAGCCCTCACTATATTTCTGTCACTTAGTATAAAGCCCTCAAATTAATGCTATCAGAATAATGAGCTATATGTTGGTGTCTGGCACTCCAAACTTGCAAACAAAAGGCAGCGGGTTTAAATATTAATTCAATCAGTGCAGGTCCACTACCATGATGCATTTGAGAAAGGCAATTTACTCCAATAACCTCAGCACTAAACGTTTTAGTTGCCATGCTGCAAAACACCAAAACACCTTCAGTATTAAAACTCTCACTCTAATAATGCCCCTCATAAAGCAAGGGAATGGATCTAATCAAACTGATCCAGTTAAGTTCTACAAAATTAATGCTGCTTGTTCCATTTCACATTATTTGATTTCTGTGTTCACATAAGTAAATAGTCCTACTTTCCATGGTTTATGTATTTGTATTTCTGTTTTTGTTGTTCTTACATATTAATTTAAGTGTCTACAATTTTCCATAGCAATTCCATACCTTCATGGCATGTATAGAAAGAAGAGATTATGGAAACAGTATTTGACAACATATATTATTTGCTGTTTTTTAACAGATGTTATATAAATTTTAAGTTTTCAAAAATGCTTGCCCCCTCCCCTCGAAATTTAGTAATGAAATTTAAATCATGTCAACAAATTCATTTTGCATATAGCTTTTGAGACCACGATATTGAATACAATTCATCATATGATAGTCATCAGCAAATCACACCAATCAACAGACCTGTTAGAAGCAATTTTGATTTGAATCTATGTTTAATTCAAATGATTTTTGTTTTCTGTTTTGCCTTCTTGTCTAGTTGTATAGTATTGCAGATTTGTTCAAAGGGAACTGAATCATTGTATCTACCATTTCAATTTAACTTTTCAGATCATCTGCCCAGAAAAGATAGCAAAACTTGTATGTAACATTTTTATTTCATGTAAAAACAAGAGATAACAAGATTTTTAACAAAACAGTTTTGCCTTAACTAGTCTTTACATAAGAATAAAAACTTCACACACACACACACACACACACACACACACACACACACACACACATTAGTTACATGTCAAAGTGGACCTTCATACAAAACAAACACAAATACACTGCCTTTCTTACTTATACACAAAATAAATAATGAATTATAATCAATGAATCATTATGAATGATTTAAGAAGAAGCTACAACTATACTGACTGACACTTGACTGAAAAGAAAAAAAATGGATAAAACATCTTTTATATACATATAAATATACATGGTAGTCGACCCACCCCCTTTAAAATGTTAAAGTTCTGCATTGCAAAAAGCAAAAAACTCAAATTAAGGAACATATTACACAATAAAGATATATTAAATTAATAGTCAAAGTTACTCCCCAGTCAATTCATTCAAATTGCATTTGCTTTTTCATATGTCAGTCTTTTCTTCTGGATTGGCTTTCTAGCAATGTTCTTGGTACCATTTGAAACAGAGAATTTTCTGTTTGTTGAAATTATTTCTGTTATGTCTGCTTTTGTATTTTGAATGTTTAATTTCTGGAAAACTTCCTTGCGTTTATTGTGAATAAACTACTAATCAATCACTCATCTCCGTTACTGACACAGGAAACTGTTGTAAAAAAACATGCACATTCAGATTCTTTTGAGACTTTCAGATTTATCAGAGTGCATTTGAGTAACATTAAATACGGGAAGCAAAGGGTTTATATATATATATATATATATATATATATATATATATATATATATATATATATATATATAGTGGTTTGCTATAAGTTTGTGGTGGTTGCAGTAAATACATGAATTGCAGATGTCCGGTTACTGGAAGTAGTCTTAAAGGTTGCTTTGTTTTTCTTTATTTTTAATTTAAAGCAACTGTACTGTACTTTATTATAAATAAAAATACTCCAACTAACCCCTGCATGAATGTTAATAGCACATATTTTTCTGAAAATCTCATTTGTCTATTTATAGCAAATATCTCACGTTAAGTGTTGTCACCTGACAATAATACCTGATTAATTTAAAAATAGCACATAAAGGAGAATAGGAGCAGAATCACAGACGCATGTTCTAAATTTAGCTTTAAGTTCCCATAAACATTTTAATTTTGTAAATATTCAAAATGTCAGTTGTACACGTTTAAGTCAATGTGCTTTCGCTTCTCAGCTTTTGCCGGTTTCATATGATCCAGGTTTTCCTCATACGCATTGTGAAAGACCCTCGAAAATAGATAACACTAACACCTACCTTGTATTAAATAACGCTGCTTAAACGTTTTCTGTCCATATGACATGAAGTTAAAGTGATCAAGCAACTGATCAAAATACTTTTCTAAGTAAGGAACTGGCTGTCCACACACGAAACCCACAAATAATACAGCAAAAAGACATGTAATAGAAATCGTACGAGCCATTGTTGCACATGACATGACATGTGACAACACCTTGGGCGCTTTTCTACAATCTGGGCATACGGATTAAGGTTGCTGAAACGGATAAATCTGTTACTATAAAAAGAGGTAAACCTAACTGTATCTATATAACATCACCTATAAGGTATAAATGAGAGGTATACAATGTACACAAAATAAACTGAAAATATTTGAAATTAAAGTTTAATATAGATATTATTATGTATGTATGATTTACGTAATTAACTAGGCTGGTGTAACATACCGTCATATATGCCTGGTCTGTTAATTGCACAACCAAATGCCACCTAGCAATAATACCTGTATTTCCAATTACCTATCTAAAGCTTGCAAAGAAGAAGAGGGAAAATCCATTTGCTTAATTGTGCCATATATATATATATATATATATATATATATATATATATATATATATATGCATGGGTTCGAATCTCCGTAGAGTATATATATATACTAATGAACAGTTGCAATGATGTAAATGACTGTCACATTTACCAGCTATTAAAGTTTGTACTGTTGCTGAATAGTGTAATTTGTTTTCGGTAAAATAAGGCATATGAATGCTAAGGAAAAAACAACAAAGGCAATGACACGATCATCACCAACAACAACAAAGGCAATGACACCATCATCACCATCACCATTAAAATATCTGAATTTATTTCCATATTTTTACCGCAGAAAATTGAAATAATGGTGAGCAACTTGCTCACATAAATATGACCCTCATATCCTGCACCCTACACCTACTCTTGTGAAAATGTTTCAAGCACAATATTTTAATTATAACCAAGATATATAAAAAGTTCCACAGCAATCTGCAAACAACTCCAAATGTAATTCACAAAATTCTGTATTTTATTGTATCCAACTACTGTATGTACTTGCTTATAAGATGAGACCATCTGCAAACTGCACAGATCCAGATCTGCCATTGCATAATGCACCAGCAGATTTGAGTCTGTTCAGTTTGTTAGGAATAATCAGTACAATAAACAACATACATCCTGATCTGTATGCAAATTATGCTTCGGCAGATCTGGATCTCCGTTGTTTGCAGTTTCACTCAAATTATATATGAGCAGATATGGTGCAAACCAGAAAGGGCAATAACCTCTTTTTAAAAGAAATCATTGTACTACAAGGATTTGTTAATACGTGCATCTTTGAATTATGACCATAATCTGCATTAAATTTCACAGCAACCCAATGATAAAAAGCTGCAAGACAAGTCACAAAAGTCAGTGTCACAATGCACTCACCAGCAGGACTTAAGGGGCAATAACTCTACCAAAGTTGGAGAAGCAAAGGGATTTGTCAGTATGTGCATCTTCAGGTAATTTGTATTCTACACTACATTAAGCTGCAAGACCAAATGGGCAATAGCTTTAACATAAATTGTTTGAGCAAAGTGATTTATCAATGTATTAGGTGATGGTAATGATATTTACCCTGACAATTCACCAACAAGAGTCCTAAGTGGACCTGAAATTGATCACCAGCACTTGATACTTATCAGCTTTGCAAATTCACTCACAAATGGAAACTGTAGAGGGGAAAGAAAATCTTGGAGTACATATTTGCTACATTGACTATTAAGTTTGGTGTCAGTTATCTTCTTACCTAGAATACATTCACACACACACACACACACACACACACACACACACACACACACATATATATATATATATATATACTGACAATGAACAGTGCAAAACTAGTATCTAACTAGCCTGAGCACTTTTGACTCTTAATGAGTCTTTTTCAAAGGCATATACAAAACATAGACAAGACAAACAAATAAAAGAGAAAAACCGTAGTGTTTGCAAAACTTTACATGGATGTTTCTACAAGAATTAAACTTTAAATGTATTATGTTTCAACTAGTTTATATCAACTTGTTGCGGACACTGGAAAATATTTGTATTAACCTAGAAATCAATGGCCCATAACGACATCTGATATTTTGTGTACATTTATGTAAGCGCAAATTACATCCGGGATATTTCATTGTTATAGTAGTAATTCTAGGCTATTAAGCAAATTTAAAGAAGTTTTCAAAAGTAAAATGTGTCGGCTGCAAAAGATAGTTTTATTTGTGAATGGCTGTCTTTTTCTAGTCTTCTTGGTTTAAACCACTTGGTTTCAATGTTCTAAGGCAGTGTATCCAGTAAGATTCCTTTTCTTTCCTGGTTTCAGAACTCCAGCTGGGGTTGTTGGCAATTGCAATAAGTGTTATATCACTGAAAGTGTGGCCAGGGGAGGAGAAGTGTTCTGCGACCGGGCTTCTGTACAACTTCTTTGTCATCCAATCAGATCTATGAAGGTTGATCTTTTTGCGTAGCTTTTCAGTTTCTCCGACATACTGAAGGCTACAGATCTTATATGTAATGAGATAAATTACATTCTCAGTTTTGCACGTTTTGTTTGGACCATGTAGGTTTAGTTTTTTTCTAGTCACTGTGCTAGAAAATGTCCTGGTCTCTATCATATGTTGACAGGTTTTGCATCTTTTATCGCCACAGGAGCCAGATTGACTAGGGTGGTCTTGACTAGTGATTGGCGTTAGCTTCGCCCTGACTAGGATGTCCTTGAGGTTTTTTGGTCTCTGGTAAGCTACTACGGGTTTGTTCAGAAGGATTAACTTTAGTGCGTTCAATGATTCCACAATGGGCCAGTGTTTTGCGATGTAATAGTCAGACTGTTAAATATTTGCAACAGTCAGGCTCTATAAAAAGTTCACAACAGTCAGGCCATATTAAATGTTTGCAACAGTCTGGCCAAATACAATTTTTGCAACAATCAGGCCCTATTAAAAGTTCAGAACAGTCAGGCCCTATTAAAAGTTTGAAATAGTCAGGCCCTATTAAAAGTTCACAACAGTCAGGCCCTATTAAAAGTTTGAAATAGTCAGGCCCTATTAAAAGTTCACAACAAACAGGCCCTATTAAAAGTTTGAAATAGTCAGGCCCTATTAAAAGTTTGAAATAGTCAGGCCCTATTAAAAGTTCACAACAATCAGGCCCTATTAAAAGTTTGAAATAGTCAGGCCCTATTAAAAGTTTGAAACAGTCAGGCCCTATTAAAAGTTCACAACAATCAGGCCCTATTAAAAGTTTGAAATAGTCAGGCCCTATTAAAAGTTTGAAATAGTCAGGCCCTATTAAAAGTTCACAACAATCAGGCCCTATTAAAAGTTTGAAATAGTCAGGCCCTATTAAAAGTTCACAACAATCAGGCCCTATTAAAAGTTTGAAATAGTCAGGCCCTATTAAAAGTTCACAACAATCAGGCCCTATTAAAAGTTTGAAATAGTCAGGCCCTATTAAAAGTTTGAAATAGTCAGGCCCTATTAAAAGTTTGAAATAGTCAGGCCCTATTAAAAGTTCACAACAATCAGGCCCTATTAAAAGTTTGAAATAGTCGGGCCCTATTAAAAGTTCACAACAGTCAGGCCCTATTAAAAGTTTGAAATAGTCAGGCCCTATTAAAAGTTCACAACAATCAGGCCCTATTAAAAGTTTGAAATAGTCAGGCCCTATTAAAAGTTCACAACAATCAGGCCCTATTAAAAGTTTGAAATAGTCAGGCCCTATTAAAAGTTTGAAATAGTCAGGCCCTATTAAAAGTTCACAACAATCAGGCCCTATTAAAAATTTGAAATAGTCAGGCCCTATTAAAAGTTCACAACAATCAGGCCCTATTAAAAGTTTGAAATAGTCGGGCCCTATTAAAAGTTCACAACAGTCAGGCCCTATTAAAAGTTTGAAATAGTCAGGCCCTATTAAAAGTTCACAACAATCAGGCCCTATTAAAAGTTTGAAATAGTCAGGCCCTATTAAAAGTTCACAACAGTCAGGCCCTATTCAAAGTTTGAAATAGTCAGGTCCTATTAAAAGTTCAGAACAGTCAGGCCCTATTAAAAGTTTGAAATAGTCAGGCCCTATTAAAAGTTCACAACAGTCAGGCCCTATTAAAAGTTTGAAATAGTCAGGCCCTATCAAAAGTTCATAACAGTCAGGCCCTATTAAAAGTTCACAATAGTCAGGCCCTATTAAAAGTTTGAAATAGTCAGGCCCTATTAAAAGTTTGAAATAGTCAGGCCCTATTAAAAGTTCAGAACAGTCAGGCCCTATTAAAAGTTTGAAATAGTCAGGCCCTATTAAAAGTTCACAACAGTCAGGCCCTATTAAATGTTTGCAACAGTCAGGCCCTATGAATTGCTTGCAACAGTGAGGCTCTATGAAATGTTCACATCAGTCAGTCTCTGTTAAATGTTCACAACAGTCAGGCCAGATTAAAAGTTTGCGACAGTCAGACCCTATTTAACGTTTGCAACAGCCAGGCCATATGAAATGTTCACATCAGTCAGGCTCTGTTAAATGTTCACAACAGTTGGGCCAGATTAAAAATTTGCAACAGCCAGGCCGTATGAAATGTTCACATCAGTCAGGCTCTGTTAAATGTTCACAACAGTTGGGCAAGATTAAAAGTTTGCAACAGTCAGGCTCTAAAAAAATTTCACAACAGTCAGGCCATATGAAATGTTTGCAACAGTCAGGCCATATGAAATTTTCGCAACGATCAGGCCCTATTAAAAGTTCACAACAGTCAGTCCTATCAAATGTTTGCAACAGTCAAGTTTCCTGTAGAAGGTAATTTTGCAAGCTTAGATGATGACATAAAGGTCTTTAGAGGCTGAATAACAGAAAGGAAACCACCAACCTAAGACAGGTAACAAATTAGTCTTACATGTAGCTGAACCAGGGATCAGACAAGCAAATATATAGAAGGAGAAATTTGAGAGAGGTTGATAACTTTTCATAAATTTACAATTTTAAAACTTTTCTGCATGTTTAAGTTGTGCAATTTTGAAACATGGCTGCACAAACTGTTTAACTTCTTAATATTTCCATAATATTACATCTCTAGCAACCTTCCATTCAGATGCAAAAGTTGCAAAATAAAACATGGAAGTTTCCCTTATATAGTGTGCTAAGGTTAGAGCTTGTGGTTACTTTCTGCTTTGGTACTGTGGTTTGCTCCATCTCCAAGACCACATAATGCCATTATAACAATCACAGGTATATGGTATGCCTGTGAGCTTCTAAGGCAAAACTAAAATAACAGTAGTGAAGTTTAATTTCAAGAAAAAGAAATGTATCAGTTTGAGTTAGAGTGATTATGTGTACTTAAATATTTTGTCTAACAAATAAATTCTCCAAGGTATCTGTCAATACCTGTAAAAAAAAAGCAAGACCATTTTGGAGGTTTCAGACTTTATGTTAACAAAGAAACATATCAATAAAATGTTATTAGTATCTGTATATTGCAATATATTATATATTCAAAAGATAAAAATTACAAATTATTTTATCCTAGTACTAATATCATATTTGTAAATTTCATCAACTTTAAAATAGTAGATGATCATATGACTGGGATTTCTTTCTTAGGAAACAAAAAGTCAATTTAAGAAGCATAATTCAATCTCATATGAGAAACAGGCAAATGAAGATGGACTGGAATGTGACTTAATTTTCAATATTGAGAGAAATATTTTATACATAAAAAATTTTGACAACCAATGTTTTACATAATAAACTTTTATATGATCTTAGCCTAAACCAGAAGTCCAAGAAGAAAGTAAAAGTCAAGCAAATAACAGTTACTGATCAGGTTCTCAAAAGGGTCCATATTTTGATCATCCATCAATTTGCTATTAAATAGATATCAATTATCAGGCTTTAAAATGGTTCAATTTAAAAATGGATCTTTGTAAAATTAATTTTTCAAAGAAAACAAACTTCAGTGAAGCTCAAAAACCCCAAAACAAACTGCCTTTTGGAATCAAACATGTACAATGAAACATCAGTAAACTAGTCCATCTATACAACCCAGCATCCTCTGCAAAGTTTCAACACATTTTGATCACAATACGGCAATTCTCATTTTCACAAAACCTCTGTATACTGGAAACCTCTCTAATCAGCTGTGATTGTTTTCAGAACAGTGTCTGTTTTAGGGAAGTTGCTTTAATTAATAATCAAATGACATGTATTATTAATACATTATCATTTGCTGCTTTTTATGTTTGCATGTATTTTTCTTCTTCTTCTTACAAAATGCTGTGGCCCAACATAACACATCATAAAAATCTATACTGTAGTAATGACTATATTTTCCAAGTTGTGCTTTTCAATTGTGTATTTGGCAATGATAATTCTTTTAACTTGGTAAAACATGCTACAATTGATTATTGAAAACCTATGGATATGTTACTGGATCTAAATTTCTTGACAAGTTATTCTAAGACTTGTTAACAACAGTTGCCAAGGTGATGTAAAAAAGTGACTACATGTTCATTTGAGCCACACTGTACTAGATTTGCAAAACACTGGGAATCTGTCTTATTAATGTCACAGCTTCTCTTAATTAGTCACCTTTTCCACTCCACCTCACCCCAAACATATACAGTAATGTTATTACACTATGAAGTACCAAATATGTGTTAATACAGGAACACCTGTCTTGAGACACCACTGCTATGGGAGACCACCTATTTTGGGAGACCAGATTCCAGATACACAGATTTATTGATTATACAGTGTTAAAACCTGTCATGAGAGACTACCTGTCTTGAAAGACCATAATTTTTGAAAGAACAGATGGTCTTTCATGACAGGTTCAACTATATAATTAGCATTGATTACATCCTGAATGGTCAGCAGATTTGACCCTCATGTACATGTTATAGCAGACACAAAACTGTCTATACTTGCTTTCTTTTTATGAATAGTCTACTCATTGGACCCTCAAGTATATGTTAGACTAGATAAATAACTCCATTTCCAACTATTTTCATTTCATGAACCAGATATTCCCACAAGTATATAATGTGACACCGTAATAAAACTGTAATTTCTCCGATGAAGTAAGCCAAAGAAAATTGCAATCATTAAGCTTTCTCAAGAGTCCCTGAAATAATTTGTATATAGTGTATAACATTTTATGAAAAGTTATATAAGTATTATGTTAGACTTAAAGGTCAAACATACTAATAATAATAATAAATAATAAACAATAATAATAAAGACTTTATTTAGAGAAGGTAACTCAATTAGTTACAGAACTAATCTACCTTGAGGCCTTCTATCTGTCATGTACAATATATACAGTATATACAACATGTGAAGAATCTGGCTTGACACTAAATAATTAAGTAATTTTAAAAGTCAAAGTATCAAGCCAGGAACACATGCACAGGCATCTGTGAATACATAACATAAACATATATAAAATATAAAATATAAAATATCATCCTGTATTGAAAAATTCAACTGTGAAAATGATAAAAAATTATAGAAAAGCAGGCGGTATTTATTGTACTAGAACTGTTCAATTTTCTAAAGATTTCATCCATTTGAGATATTGATTATGAAAAGAAGAAATGCTAGGAGCCTGCCTTATGTCACTGGGAATGTTGTTCCATATCAGTGGACCAGTATATTGAAAACTTTTTTCAAACAATTCCTTCTTTAGCCTTGGTATAATGTAATTTTTACTTCTTATGGACCTTAAATTTGGAATACCATCAGCATCTCTTTGGTGAAAGATATTGCTTAGATAGACAGGAATGGCTTTTCTGGACATTAGATATATCAATTTGGCCTTTCTAAGAAATATTCTTTCATGTATTGTTAAAACCTTTATATTATTCATTGTATCTTGGAAATTGTCTATACATTGATCTAGAATTAAGTGGCAAGCCCTCTTTTGGAGTCTTAAAAGTGTTGTTATGTTTGAATTAGATGTATTACCCCAAATTACATTACAATAGTCCAGATATGGCTGCATATAACTTTTATAAAAGACGACCCTATACTGAAGAGGAATGTATGTTTTGATTTTCCTCAGTAGCCAAAGATAAGAATTAACCTTTTTTGAAATGTGTTTAATGTGAATAGACCAAGTAAGATTGTTATCTATGAATACACCAAGAATTTTATCCTGAGAGGTCATATTAAGGCTCACATTGTCAAATAGAACCTGGAGTTTGTCGCTATCTAGCCTTGCTTATTTTTGCTGCGTTGTAACTAGTAGGGCTTTCGTTTTTTCTGTATGATCATACTGTTTTCCTTGCACCATACTTGAAGTCTGTTGAGAGCATCTTGTAAGTTATATTCGTGTACCGTTTTGGTTTTACCCATCTCAGACAGTGTAGTATCATCTGCATAGAAGTCAGTGGAAGAAATTGAAGTTCCAATCTTGAGAGGTAAGTTGTTGATAAAAAGAATGAATAACAGAGGTCCAAGGATAGAGCCCTGTGGTACTCCACAATTAATATTTTTACTTTCAGAAAGTTGACCATTTCAAGATACTTTTTGCAATCTATCGGTTAAGTAAGAAGTAAACCAGTTTAGGGAGTTTTCACTGCATTGATAGATTTTTAGTTTTTCAAGCAAAATTTCATGGTCTACAAGATCAAAAGCTTTATGAAAATCAACCATAATAGTGCCAACCATTTCTCCTTAATCTAATGCTTTCAGCCATTTATCAATCAAAGATACAAGTGCAGTTTCACAGGAGTGATTCTGTCGAAAGCCAGACTGATTATCATGAATAAGATCATAAGTATTCAAATAGTTGAGAATAGAATCATTTACATGTTTTTCTAACAATTTGGAAAGACAAGGAAGGATAGAGATGGGCCTGGTTATTTACATCATCTTTTGTTCCTGATTTATGCAGTGGTTTAACCTTGGCAGTTTTCCATGTTTTGTGGAAATTTATTAGACCTAATACTTTCATTGCAAATGAAAACTATACTCTCTACAATTGCAGGTGCAGCTACCTTCAGTAGCCTTGGTCCAATCATATCAAGTCCTGTAGCTTTACAATCATCCATTTTTTAAATATATTTCAACACAAATTCTGGACTCATTTCAGGAATTTCGAACCTTATATTGTTTGGTATTTTTTTTGGGCACAAAAATGTTTCGAGTTCCAGATGATCAGATGAAGTTCTGGGTTCTTTAAGTTTTTCAGCAATTTGAATGAAAAAGTCATTAAAATTATTTGAGATGCCAGTTGGATTATTGGTATAAATGCCCTCATGATTGAGGGATAAAATTTCAATTTTACTCTTACATTTGCCTGCACCAAACTCTGTAAACACTTTCCAGATAGCTTTCGGGTCATTTTGCTTTTCATCCAGCACTTTTTTGTAGTGCGTTTGTTTGACTTGACGCATCATTTTATTAACTTTATTCCTCCAAAGTCTATATTCAGTTTGATTTCCTACTGATTTTAGTTGGTCTCTTTGCTTTATTGCTTCAAAATTTCTGGGGAGATCCAGCCTGGCTGGTGGTCTTTCTTTATCCTGTGTGTTTTTAAAGGGGCATGTTTGTTTACTATACTGATGAACATATCTGTCCAAGTTCCTAAAATATCATCAATATCTTCAAAGATTTGGACTGTATTCCATGGAATCTGTCTCAGATCTTCCAGGAATTTAATAGTATCAAAGTTTTGAAAGGATCTATAAGTAATGGATTTATGGATATTATTTTTTTTCTGATTTGCCATTGACTTTACGTGTTACAAAAATTACAAAGTGGTCACTTGCACCAATCTTTGGAACCATTACTTCCAAAACATTTTCTTTTGTATTGGTATAAATATGATCTATAAGTGTTTTAGAGGTAGATATAACATGGAGGCTTCTATATAAACTGATTATCTTCCATTCCTGAAAACTCCATATACATTATTACTATAAATTTACACTGCATCATTTGCAAATAACTGTATTTGAAAGTATGATTTTCACAAAAATTGGCACAGGTATTACCCATCCCTGATATGTATGCCGAGGTGACATTAGAATGAAGAACTCACTGATGCATACCAAGACTGTTGTATTGGGGAGTCTGTTAAAGGTTATGAAATTAACTATGATCCTGTGAAAATTAAAGAAATTGAAAAAGCAATGCTAGACTTGTAGCCAGTATGGATATCAATAGATCACAGAAGAAATAAATGAATGTTGATGATTATTGAAAACAAAATCATGAAAATACCATGCAGTCACATGCAGAAGCACAATGTTGGCATATTAACTTTGATATTATAAAGCAACACAAATCCTTAATTCTAGTCAGAATTATTCACAATAACTCTTCGAAGTTAATCATGATGGTTTTAATGGTACCATTTTAAATGTAATTCATTATTTTCTAAAATAATAATTTGCCATTTTCTACTTGATATTTGATGCTGTTATTTATCCATTATAAATCTATAAATAATGGGAGAATGAAGATATGTGTTTGCATTTCAAAATTCCGTTCCCACTGAAAGAAGATGACATTTTTCAATATTCTCCTTCTTTCTCCCTCTCTTTGATTTGCTCACTCCCTCATTCCTTGATTTTTACCAATAATATGGCAAAACATTTTTCAACATTGAATGAGATTTGAGATGATTTTGATCATTTGTGATATTCTTTGTATTTTTCTTTGTAATATGCTTTGCAATACATTCAGAAAATCTAAGAATGAAGAATATAACTGGCAGATTTATATCTTCTGCATCTTTCTGCAGTTAGAAAATAAAATAAGGAAAACAAGTCATGTTACTGTTTTGATAAGAATTTGTGACCATGTATTGCAGAAAATCAATTATTTTTACTTGAAATAACCATGTAGTCTGTACACTCCAATATTAGTAACAGGCTGGTTCATCTTACATGAGGTCACACACAACACAGCAGCAAACCAAGCTTTGGTCAAGGGAGGTAATGCAGACAAATTATGTACAATCTAATGCATCCTTAATTTAAATGGTAAATTTGGGGAATTCAGTTCAAGTACAATTCATGGAATAAACAGATTTTCAATCTACAAAAAAATTGTTCTACAATGACCATAACAAAATTTGAAGATTTTCTCCATAACCGATCTGATAAATCAGAAAAGCAAAATTTAAATATAATGTATGTTGAGTTACTTGATATTCATACCTGTCTGGAAGTCACTTTTAGTAAAGAAAAAGATTAGATCCCCAAAATTTTTTAAAAAATATATGAAGAAAACAAACAAAACCAATTATCCCAGTACATGCATGTATACTTTACCAGAGGACCATTACAAATATCTTAATTTGGCTTCAATGGCATTAAGACTGTATATGTTTACTCCATTTCAAGTGTATTTTCAGTAAAGTATGGCAATGGCTATAATGGATGAAGCTTTCATGAATATAGGCCAGAAATTTTAACATTTGTCCATAAAAAAAAATGTCCCCAGCCTACCTAGTCTTTTGACTGAATTTTGACCACTGGACCTTTGTGATATTCATTTATTATGTAGTGGCAAACTTAGATGATAATTTACTTTAGTAAACAAGAGAGAAACTAAAACTTTATTAAAATAAAAATTATTTTTATGACAATTTAGTGAATGTTGTACTTTTGTTTTATGGTGATTGATACATGTATTATTTTTCTCATTATTATTATCCCCATCAAAGACTGACCATTGGTTAGTAAGCCATCGCATGGCAGCCATAAAAAATATAGAGAACTTTTGCTGTGCAAACATCTACAATACTATAAATACAAACTAGCATAATTATAGTTTTACAGGAATATATATGTATAAGAGACAGTCAGACAGACATTGGCTTTGTACATATAAGCTGTGCTTGACATTAATCTAAAAATAGTATCAGATACAAAACAATAAACATAGGAAAAAACAAATTTGTAAATAGTGAAAATTAAATCAAGTAAAAATACCCAAATATTAGGAAAAATTCTAATATTACATTAAATTTATGCCAATTACAAGTTTTAAAAGCAAAAATGTTTCTTTTCTAAATTGATTATATCAAACAAATATGGAAATGCTTTATACTTCAAGATTGTTTATTCATTTTGCATTTAAATATACAGTGCTTCCCTTTATGGCCTCTGTAGTAAGTGTGGAATCCTTATCTTGAGGGATGTTCTGATAATGCTGAATATGGGAGACATCAATATGACCCATGTTATAAGTGAGGGAGTTGTATGCTGAGAAATGTATCGACAAGTATGTGTTCAAATAGTGCATTAGGATGCAAAAATGTAGCATTTAATGATGTATTGGTTCTCATTAACCAGAATGGAAAAAAGTGAAACGTATTAAGCAGCAATGATAACATAATATTTAATCAATTTAATGAGATCCATTACCACACCTGTGTTATAAGAGATATGGTGTTTACTGAGGGACATTACACTGAATGTGTAGTTTAAACACAAGCTGAGATTCAATCTCAAGACAACTTTTTCCCAGTCTAACATTTCAAATATTATATCTTCATACATTAGAATTCAAAGAAGCAAATTAATACAATTGACTTTTATCCACCAAACAGTATTTGTTCATAACAAATTCACCATGTAGCAATGACAAAAACAGATGTGAGACTTTTAGCATCAGAAGAAACATCTACAGTCTTCTTATATGTGTTTGTAGATAACATTCTATGTAAAAGTCTCACCTGAAACACATATACATAGTAAGTATGAATAGTAACATAAAAAGGTCATCATGCATACAAAGTATGAATAGCAACATGAAGAATTTGTCATGTTTACATATCAAAGTATTAATAGTAACATAAAAAATTCATGTGTACACAGTAAGTATGAATAGTAATGCAAAGAATTCACCAAGTGTACACAGTAAGTATGAACAGTAATGCAAAGAATTCACCAAGTGTACACAGTAAATATGAATAGTAACAAAAAGAATTCATCATGTGCATAGTAAGTATGAATAGTAACATAAAGAATTCACCAAGTGTACACAGTAAGTATGAATAGTAATGCAAAGAATTCACCAAGTGTACACAGTAAATATGAATAGTAACATAAAAGAATTCATCAACTTTACACAGAATGAATAGTAACAAAGAATTCATGTGTAACCAGTATGAATAGTAACAAATAATTCATGATGTGTACACAGTAAGTATGAATAGTAACATAAAGAATTCATAATGTATACAAGCAAGTATAAATAGTAACATAAAGAATTCATGTACATAGTAGTATGAATTGTAACACAAGGGATTCATCATGTGTACAAAGTATGAATTGTAACAAAGAATTCATCATGTGAATACAGTAAGTATGAATAGTAACACAAAGGATTCATCATGTGCACATAGTATGAATAGTAACATAAAGAATTCATCATGTGTATGGAGTAAGTATGAATACTAACATAAAGAACTCATCATATACATTGTAGTATGAATTGTAACATAAAGATATTTTCTTTGTTTTGCATTATCACTAAAACCAAAATGTATCTTCCCATTTTCTTTATGAAGAAGGTATTTCTTGATTTTCCATCAGTAATAAATAAATGTTTTCCAAAGCTTTTTATATCAATTAAAATATACCTGAGTGTATTTTGAATATAGAAAAAATCTAAATGTTTAATATTATTTGAATGACATAGTATACAAAATTGTTTGACTACAACAAATAATCCACTGCAGTCTAAATAATGAACCTTTATACTAAATTTAAGTTTAAATTATAATGCAAGATAAATTAGTTGTTTTCATGCACTAAATCACAGACAGTGACTATGCCTACTTCATATATTTTTACAGAACATACCGTTTCCACCAACTTTAATTTTATCACTGAACTATAGTTTTTGTAAATAGTCTTTCAATAATTTTAAATAAACAATTTTTCTCATAATTCTGTCATTAGAACCATTCCAGATGACTTAAAGAAAAAAGAAAGTTCCTTTAATGTGCATTGTGGACAATTTGGCCAAGATAAATATAAATAATTAATTTTTGACAAACTTTTTTATAACCATGATTTTCCAAAGGTTTTAAGAGTTCTTTTTTATCACTGCAAATGTATCTGATTTTAATTGATTTTTTTATCAGAATCTTGTGCACAACAGATGACAGACAGACAAATGACAGACAGACAAATTATAACTTTTAATTTTAACTTTATTTCTTTATTTGATCTTCATATGCTTTATTGACACATGAGATTAATAAAAATGCATAACAAAATATACATGAAAACATGTAACAGCAAATAAGGCATCCTTCAAACTGGATGGCATTAAAACTTAGCCATTTTAACTGCTATAACTGATTATCATTCTCCTCTGTCTAGAGTTTACTATGTGAGCCAACAGTTGCACAACAAATACTTTAATAATACTCTCCTGTCCATACATGTTGTATATGGTATGTGTGTGCTTACACTACATCTTCATGGTGAATTTTTCTAGTCAGGATAAAAGCCAACTCAGTGGATGGCATGGGCTTGGATAGCTCAGTCTACAAATGATAACTTGGATGGAGTTTTGGGGATCCTAGAACTGGAGGACGGATAAAACACATGCACACATATTCTTCTCCTGTGATATGAATGCAGTTTGCAACATTTAAAAGTACAATGAAACATGAAAATTTACAACTGATAACCACAATATCCAAAGAAAATTATTTCAGCAACTGTTGAAGAATTCTGCAAGGATTTCTGGAGCATCTTGAATACTGTAATCTCTGACAATCACATTTTTACCATCATGTAGTCCTCTGATCATGCAGGAGAGGGCTGAAAAAAGGCAACATTTGTTGTACAAAGGAATATATGAACCAAACATCTGTATTCTTGTATCAGACCCTATTATTATGCATAAACCAAAGAGCCCATCTTTATAATGCTGTTCATGAAAGCCATTAAAATGACCAGCGTTATACCTAAGTATGTTCCTAGATATCTGGGTCATGATACCATGTACAAACTCAAAAGTAGGGTGTTTAATGATGTGAAATTTTATAACATTCTATTCTCATTAGCAATGAATGAAATGAAATGACATACATTTATATTTTAAAAAAATCAATTAAATGAGATCCTGACCATCTCCACATTATCAGAGGGACCGAGGTATACATAAAAGCTATATAATCAGGGACTTTGTGGATCCAAGACCATACCTATATTACCAAAGAACCAGTGGGGTGCTGAAGGGTCTTGAATTAGGGACTTTGTGGATCCATGAACATAACCACATTATATAATGGGCAGCAGCACATCAAGGATCATTATAATCGGGGACTTTGTGGATCAACGACAATATCCACATTATCAGTGGGGCAACAACATACTAAGGAGCTTCATAATCAGAGATTTGTGGATCCTGACAATATCCACATTATCAGAGCGGCAACAATATACTAAGGTGCTTCATAATCAGGGATTTTGTGGATCATGACAATATCCACATTATCAGTGGGGCAACAACATACTAAGGAGCTTCATAATCAGAGATTTTGTGGATCCTGACAATATCCACATTATCAGAGCAGAAACAATATACTAAGGTGCTTCATAATCAGGGATTTTGTGGATCCTAACAATGTCCACATTATCATGGGGCAACAGTATACTGAGGAGCTTTATAATCAGGTTGATAGACTGACTGATTGTATTTTTACAGCGCACCAGCACTGTTAGGCTATTTAGTGCCATACAAAAGGCTATATGTACGATCATTTAAAAATGATAGAAGGGTTCATATTGACCAGCGATATCAAAACCAAATAGTTGAAAGTAAAATGATAAGATGGTAAGGGTAATATATAAAGCTTCCCAATCAACGGGGAATGTAAATGGTGTATGTTAATAAAGACAGATGAAAAGTTATTGAAAATAAGGGACGTATATACATTACATAAAAATGCTCAAGGTGATGGAATAAAAGTTATAGCTTAGAAAAAATGTTTACTTCTTTCAGGAATTCTATAATGCATGTGACGTTTATGGCATCAAAAGTTCCTTCACGTCATGCACCTTGTAGTACTGATCGTGCATAGGTTGGAGGTCAAAACACTCCATCATAAAGTGCTTAACATTGAATGTTCATTGCAAGAAATGCACTTTGGCGGGTCTTCACCTTTTAGTATGTGGGAGTGGATTATATAAGTATGACCAATTCTAATTCTTGCAATGACTACCTCCTCCCTACAGATAGTTCTGTAGGAAGGAGTCAATTCTCCTAGGGTTGGCTTGATGGCATGAAGTTTATTATTCACTACAGATGTAAAGACTCTTTGATACTAGGTTAAAAATCAGTATATGGTATTTTAAAATCGGATGGTTCGAGGGATAGGGCCATTTCAGCAGCGTGATCTGCCTTTTCATTACCTTTAATACCAATATGGCTAGGTAACCAACAGTATACTATATTGTGGGAGGTACTCAGCTTAGTATTTTTGATAAGTATATTGGTTAATAATGGGCTCTCCAGTTTTCTATTGTGTAGTGACTTAAGTACTGACAGTGAGTTGGAGAAAATGGCGCTGTTTAAAATATGTTTATTTTTGATATATTGTAGAGCAAGATCTACTGCTCTGATTTCGGCTGAAAAAATTGATGCACCATTTGGTAAGCAAAAGTACTTTTGGTTGTTTAAGTAGCCAGGGAGGTGTTTGGGAGATGGATGTTTTCTGAATTTTAGAAAAATCAATTTGGGTACTCTCAAGGCTGGATCATATTCTAATGCCAAAGGAAGGTATGGTGTTTGGTTTATTTTCATATAAGGTTTTGTATTGGGGTTGAAAAACAGCTGAAAATGCAGGGTTCAGAGGGTATGATCTTAATTTGAGAGCATACTGCGTGGAAAGTATTTTTCTATGATGTGATAAAGGTGGTTCATTCACTTCAGCGAGAAGGCTTTCACACGGGGATGCCTTAAATCAGGAACTTTGTGGATCAATGACAATAACCACATTATCAGTAGGGCAACAATATATTGAGGAGCTTCATTATCAGGGACTTTGTGGATCCACGATCAAATCCATATTATCAGTGGGGCAAGAATATAATAAGGAGCTTTATAACCAGGGACTTTGTGGATCCATGATCATATCCACATTATCAGTGGGGTAGTGTGGTACTAAGGAGTTTTATAAATCAGAGACTTTGTGAATCTATGGCTATACCTACATTATCTGAGGATCAGCGGCACATTCAGCAGCTTTTATAATCAGCAAGTTTGTTTTTGTCCATTTTGCACTCAATTAATACATGGAAGACTGATTCAACTGAAATTGCCATGCTAACAAAAACATAAATATTGAAATGCTTGACTTTACACACGGCCAAAATTAGATTAGTAGGGACTGTAAAGATGTCACCAATGTTGCAAAGCAGATGACATCTTGGCTAATTTTGCACAAACTCAGATGGCCATTTTACTAAGATAGCTCAAAAGGAAATTTAGTCAAGTTTAGTTAAATGCCTTCTCTTTAACAGAAATAGAATTTAATCAGAGTGTCAGATCAGCATGTTTTTTTCAGACCACACTAATAGGAACAGAGCCATCAGATTTCTGGTATTTGGCATCAGTGGTATCAGTAGTTTATTTAGGTTATAGTTTTTTTGTAAGTGTATGTTTCTAAAACAGCCTAATATATTCTCATCATACTTGGCAGGAATCATTATGTAGTCAAGTCAATTTATCATATGACATGCTTGCTTGCACTTTTGACCTTCATGTCAAGGTCACAGGCAAAGAAAACTCATATTGAGGTTAAAGTTGTTTCATTTGCTTTTGTCCCTCAACCCCTATGTGGATTTGTGTATACCTGGAATGACTCATTCTGAAACACCCTTGATCACTCCTCTGACACAGCATCAGGGTCAAAGTAAAAAAAAAATTGTCTTATGTTTTGGTTGAGTTTTTTCGATAGCTCTATTTATTAAACACCTTGATCGATTTTTGTTCAGACGTTGGACAAATCATTATGAAACTAAAACAACTGCTATTATCATCTGTTTAACAACAGTTAACACCATTTTACAGATGATGATAACAATTGTTGAATATGAGAAACAGCATGAAAAAATGAATAAATAAGATATAACAAAGATATAAAGTAAAACCTGCCTTAGCAAAAACCTGTACAGAAAGGCCACCTGCTCATAAAGAACAACCTTTCTACATTTATTTTCTTATGTTTATCTATATTTTTAGCACTGTGTAAAGAGCACCTGTCTATCAATACAACAATTGTGTAGTCCCTGTGAACTACCTGTGAATTTGAACCAAATTAGTGAATTTGTTACTTGTGTATCATGAATAAACAATGAACTGATTCTAATGCAAATATCTATAGTATATAAAATCTTACATTTTCCAGCATCTGGCCTAAACAGACAAAGTATCTTCTTCCCCATAGTTAAAGCTCTCCCAATCTCATATCCAACCCCAAGGGATGGCTGTGTAACTTCTGCTACTACAGCTGAAACACATTAGAAAAAAAAATCAAAAGTATATATATATATTTATATTTATAGTGATGGGAATCAGTCAGAATTTCATAATCAATTCTACTTAACCAACTGATAATTGATTACAATCCATAACTAAGAGCAAATTTTAATTTTTGTTTGTTTTTTGAAATATATCTTTGCACAAGAGTTCAAAATGTTAATAAATGTACGGGAGTAATCTCTTTAAATGACGTACATACTTTTACAAGATAAAAAGATATCATTTTTTAAACTGAGCTGTGTTATTTTTGTTCAACAACTTTGTTAAATGAAAGCAACTTTTCATGACTGATCAGTCTTATGTAATTGAAATACTGTTGCAATCTCCCAAAACCCTTTCATTCATATTTGATGTGTCTATAATTTAAAGTGTAGAAGGACATGGTTTTCTTATTTGTCATTATTTATAAATATTACAAAGGAATTTACATCTTTACATTTAAACTGCAGCAAATCATCAAACTTGTTTACATTTATCAACTCAACAATTTAACATCATAATCATGTATTCATGACTATATGTTCCTAACTATGAAAGTCTGCACCTATGGAATATAGTATGGTTATATTTGTAAGTTGTGAAGGGAATAAATAAATTAAATTCAGATCAACTTTAGTGGACTGGGAGCCCTATTTAGCTTACCATTTACAAAGGAATTCTACTAACCCTTCCATTTGCATGCAACTAAAAATAAGTTGTCTCCCTTTACACACAATCGATTATGGAGTTTCACAATCGATTATCTTATTGGTTCACTCAACCAACTGATGATCGATTATAATCAATAATTGGAACAAGACTCTCTCTCTCTCTCTCTCTCTCTCTATATAGATATATATATATATATATAGTACATATTCATTAAGTGTTATCTATTGAGCTGCAACATTTCTATTCTTTTACAAAATGAGATCATAATTTTAATGGCTTTTTGGGCCAGCTTCAATACATATCCAATTTAAAGTGGTGCTAAATTCTGATTTTACTACCAATTATTGGACTAAAGATACAGTTTATTTATACCTATACATACATTCAAATATATAAATAATGTTTACCCATATGAGCTATAAGAAACAGTGTTTCTAGGACAAGTGATTATTATACACGAGTTTGTTCATCACTATAGTTGTTAACTTGTATTACTGTCTTGTTGTATACAGTCAGCCTACATATAATCGTGACTGCTACAGAGAGGTGTCCACCAAAAACAGAGTTACCAGCAAACTGATAATTTATAGAGAGCTGACAATCTTTACACTTTCTCACCATCACATTCCTGTAGTAGACCCAGGTACATCTTGTGAAGATCCCCTGGGACATATCTGTGTTCCTCTGAAATTGTAATAAACAAATCAAATAAAGGAAAAATATTTTCCAAGACAATGACGAAGAAAAGCAAAGAGGAGCAGCAGAATAAAGAAAGGAGGGAAAGAGCAAGATAACCAGATTGAAAACAGCAGGAGGAGAAAGAGGTAAAAGAAGAGCTAGTGGAGCACAAGGAAAAGAACAAGGAGCTAAAGAAAAGAAGGAAAAAATAAAAAAACAAATGAAAAAGCAGAAGGAAGGGAGCAAAGAATAACTGCAAGTGCAAAATAAGAAAGACCAAAAGCAAAAGGAAAGAAAAGCTAAAAAAGAATGTATTCAGAATATCAGATTACTCTCATGTGCCAATGTATTCTGAAAATCAAATTGTTCTCATGCACTTATGTATTTAGAATATTTAATTCTTCTCATGTGCCAATGTATTTAGAAAATTTAATGTTTCTCATGTATCACTAGATTCAGTGTATCAAATTAGTCTCATGTGCCAGTGTATTGTTATGTATATTTAATTTAATTGTTTGTCTGTTAGTTTTACATTTTTTATTTCATTATATGTTACTGTAATGTAACATTGTTTGCTGGACTTCACCTTGTCCAAAACTGAGTTCATTTCTGCTTGACCTGATTGTATTTTTTTTATTTTTTTTATTTATGTAAACAACTAAAAACAGCTTAAGTATTCTCTTTGTGTATGAGCTTATTATCAGGATTATAATTCAGGTAAACAAAGAAGGAATAAATATGTTGATCAGGTCAGCATTTTGGAGAGTTCCTAACTGAATTTTGTAGGCTATTGTGTTGTAAATAAACAAGGCTCATTAGATCATTCTAGAAGGTTATTTTCCATTAGGTAATGGTTCTTTTTAGAAACTGCTAATTGTGACCTGAGGTCAAGCAGAGAACTATATATTATCTTGTGACTGTGAGGATTTTACCAGTTGTGCTTTGACATCTAGCACTATAAGTTGTATTATGTTGTGACCAGTTTGGGCTGAATTTTATTTTCTTCAAATAACTGAATTCAAGTGATTATCTTCTCTGGAAATACAAAAGTGTTCTGACAAAATTCTTGGATAAAGACATTCATTGGAATTTATACTGAATTCAATCCTGGAATATTATTTCTGTGATTCAGCAAGAGACTGTTGACACATCAGCACTTCGCAGGCCATAATTGACACGTCATCACCTTCAATTTTGGATCTCTTCGGGACTTGAACTGAGTTTTATTCAGGACTCTTATTACTAGGACTTGTGTCTTTTAATTCTTGGATTATTTTTGGATTTAATTTGCAATTACGTAATTTCTTTTTTCTCATCTGTCACTTTGTATTCTAGGGAAATAAATTATTTGTTAAGTTTTACAAAGCTTGTTGTCTTCACTCTTTTCTGTTACTTATTTTAAGAGCATAGACTCGTAACAGTATTCACATAACAAATTAGTCTCATGTGCCAAAGTATGTATTCAGAAAATGAAGCTATTATCATGCCATGATGGATTCAGAAAATTAAAATATTCTTATGCACCAATGTATTCAAACTATCAAGTTATTCTTGTGTTCTGACATTTTCAGATTATAGCATTATTCACCTTTCATGATGATTCAGATAAATCTAACTATGTGAATGACTCATCATCTTCAAATGAGTCAATGTTATTCTGTTGTGCTGACATGTACACATGTCCTAAGTACTATAGTGTCCCAATGTTATGAAGAAATTTTATTTGATATCATTTCATGACTTTTTCAGAAAACTTAATTACATTTTAATATCCCAAATGCATTCAGACAGCTGAATTATCTCTTATCATGTCTAAAGGTATTCAGATAATCATGTCATAATATTCTCTTGTCCACTCATGTTCAGACAATCATATTATTCCCATGTCCCATCATGTTCAGACAATCACATTTTCATGTCCTGAAGCATTCAGATAACAAAATATTTTCATGTCCCATTATGTTTAGACAATAATAGTATTATCATGTCCCAGCAAGTTCAGACAATCATATTGTTCTCATGTTCTGACATGCTGAGTCATTAAAATTATTCCCATAGCCTGGTGTGTTATTTTTTCCAATGCATTAAGAATAGGCAACTATTATTCAGAAAGTTTCTGAGAATGTCCTGACATCTGCAGAAAATCAAATTATTCCTCTTTCTTGACATTTGATTATTAAATTAATTTGTCACCTGACATGTTTTGAAATGCAAATTATTATCATTTTCTGACATATCCATTCAGGCATGCCCTAATTTGTGAAGGCAACCAAATTACCGGTATTCTAATATCCCAATGTATTCAAATAACTGAGATTATTTAATATGGAAAAAGGTTTATAAAAATAAAATTCAATGTAAACCTGATGGTGCTGATTCCTCTCCCACAATTTCTGTCAGAACTTTGCCGTATTTTTGCTTCAACTCCAAGATAAGAGTTTCATAAATCTTCTGATCCTGACGCCCTCCATGGATGCTGCCACAAAAATAAATTTTCCTCTTTGGTGGACTTGACATCTCATTGAGCCTGCAAGGAAAATAGCTAATAACATTGTTGACCCAAACAGCTTTTATTAAGTTTAGTCTCTACAAATTGCTTCCAGGAAAATGTTTGTACCTACTAGTAGATAAGGTCACAATATTTACACATGTAAACAGTTTAGCTTACCTGAAAAATTTAACAAAATTGGTAAATGTCTAAATGAACACATGCACAAGACTCTATGAGAGACATGATATATTTCCATATCGCTGTTTAAGAGGATTACTTAGTATGATTTTCCTATCAGTTCTTTTCTTAAAAGGTCTTTTCACACTGAATGTGACATCACTAGAAAAAAGCCAAAATTCATGAGAAAAGGATGTAGTGCGCATTACACCTATGATGATTTACTGACTATGCTGATACAATTTTATTTTAAATTTTTAAATTTTACCTTTGAAAATCATCTTTGTTAACAGAACTTTTGATTAGTACATTTTTGTTTACAAAATAAAGAATAGGTTTCAAGTTTGTAGGTCACCATATGTCTTCTTAGTTACGGTAGATCTGACAAAAGTATTTCATGCATGTGTCTGGACAGTACATCTGGATACACTCATTTCTCAATATTTTCATCATGTACATGCATACAGCAATAGGAAACAATATCAGATATATTCAACAAAAACTGTCTTACATATTATTCAGTCATATTAAGAAGTAAAAGACACACCACAAATAAAACAGTTGCAAGTTGAGCAAGGTCTGTCACACACATTGTAATAGTAGTGAGCCTAATGGGTAAATACAGGAGAATGCTGGGTCAATAATCATTACTGAATCAATTAAATAGCACTGTTTCAGTTACTGTATACTACATACATGTTTAAAAATGTTGGCAAAAATTGCCATCTTACTGATATTCAGCTATGACATTAATCATACGAAGGACAAATTGATCAAGTATAATGAAAATACAGCTGATGACGCATTATATACCAGCAATTACTGCTGTACACAAGCTTTCAAGGAGAATAATACCATTCAAATTGAAGCAAAATTTTAGAATATTTACTTGTATTGTAATTTCCTATCATTATGAGTTTAGCTTGCTTAAAGTTAAACAAAGTGGCAGCTTTTAAACTTATTTTTTAAAAATTCTATTGCTTGTGCAAGATAGTACTTTCAGTATTTAATTATACTGATTTTATAAGATTTTTTTAGTTTTAAAAAAACTAGAATTTTCTAACAAGTATTAAAAAGCAACAATGAGCCACCAGACCTAAGTTCTGCCATTTTAAACAAATGTACATAGATATGCTGTGAGAATTTTAAAGTAACTAAGACAATGCAAAGAGATGAGACTTTTATTGGAACAAAATAAAAATATTTCACTTTTCTGAAACAAATAAATGTCTGGATGACACAATAGTAGATATTTATTTCACCAAAGATCAACAAGTGTCCATTCAATTTAAATAATGCAAATTCTGGGTTACAAAAGGCCCATAATTCAACAAGAAAATGTTTGACAAAAAAGTGCAATCAAACTTGGCCTTCCTGAAGTTTTCTTTTATATTAAGTTTAATATCAAATTTACAACTTCTAGCTTTAAAGTTCTTCAAAAATGTGGAAACAAAACACAACGATGAAGTTCCAAGCCAAACAGTAAGTTCTTTGGATGAAATATGATAGCTAAATATTCAGTTTCCACCACACCCTGCAAGTGTTTCCATGGAAATTGTGTACATAAACCATCACACACTTATCTTTGTATTATGTTATAAGTTCAAGTGTGAAATGTGTGTTGCATGTTTCTATATTTTAGGCATGAACGTGGCATTTATATATATACTACTTTCCCCAAATATTGTACATAACAGAGGTCATCAAGTTAAGACTAATTCTTTATAACCAAGTCAAATTTAGTTTTAATCTATTTAAGTTCATCAGAAGTTATTGAGCAGAAACAAACTTTTTTATTCAAGGACAAAGCTCCAGGTCAAATAATAGCTACAAGTTGGTCAAATTTTGATTGGAAAAAGTGAAAATAAAAAATTACCTGACTTCTTCATGATATAAAGCCTTCTATTAAATTTAATTTTAATCCATAAAATTCTTAAAAAGGTACTGAATGTAAACAAAAATGATTCAAGAACAAGTTCTGACTCAATCATTTGCTACAGTTCAGTCAATTTTAACGAAACCAGTAGAAGAGGACCACAACTCGTGCAGGATTACCAAAGGTTTGGGCCCTTTTCAAGTCTGAACCTGAGAGGTTTTGGCACTGTAATGGTGGCCTAAGTTGTTAGAGCATTTAGAGGATCTGCCTTGGATGTGGGTTTGATCCCCGGCCAAGTCATACCAAAGACTTACAAAAATGGTACTAACTGCTGTCTCGCTTGGCGCTCAGCATTAAGAGGTTAGTGTTAGGACTGGTCAGCCTGGTGTTAGGATAACGTGACTGGGTGGGGCATGATGCTGCAGGTCTATGGCATGATGCCACAGTGCTAGACATCACTAATAAACTGCCACACTGCAGACATCATAGCCATATGACTGAAAAACATTTAAAGCTACCTTAAAAATCCAAATCACACAAACACACAGAGGTTTTGGCCTGACAGGGTTAGTAGCAAGGCAAGTGTCATTATACAGGATTGGAGTGTTACTTTTATGGAACATACATAACTTTGTTTTTTGCATCATACTTAACAAAAAAAGATATGTTGCAATCTTATTCTTCCCAAAGTAACTGAAAAGTTGTTGGTCAGAGGTCAAGGTTGTTATTCTATGTCAATGCATTTATAGGAAACTTTAAGTTGTATCCGTGATCTTATCAATGAAATGTGCTGTAAGACAACACAGTGAATCCAGTTATGTAGAAATCCTAGTTGAGAATATACTGCAGGCATTTAACATTTAAAATGAAGAAAAGGTCAAGGTCATATGATAAATATATATGAACTGCCATCTTTTAGCATATTTTAAGGAATTTCCTAAAGATATCAGACATAATAAAAAGGAAATATCAACACACACACACACACACACACACACACACACATATATATATATATATATATATATATATATATATATATATATATATACATACATATACTGTTACCTCCTAGGAGCTTAAACTGTGTAACAAGACAAGGTAAAACCCAAGAATTATTCAATTTTCCAAAATATAAATCTATTTCCCTAATATATAAAATCAAAGTGAAAGAATTAAAAATAACTTACAGTATGATATGAATTCCTAGCATATTATCCTGAGTGTACCATCAGTTTCACATTAATCTGGAAGTGATCCAAACATATTCCTAATTAAGGGTCTAATGTGCTTATGTGCTAGCACCAATTAACAACCACTGTTCTAATATCCCAAAATTTTTTCACTTCATGGTCATCTGGTAAAAGTTGAATGTCACTAAAGTCCTTGAATGTTTCATGTAACCTAACTAATTAATTAAATATCCAAGTCCTTGAATAATTTCACAATAGTCATGCAAGGTAGCATCTGTTTAGAATAAATAGTTTTTTTCCTCTCTGCAATTTCAATGAAAAAATTACAAAAAAATTTTCTCTCATGACTCTTATAGAATTGGCTATTATTGAAGAAGGATAATGCAGTGCTTTCATTCTCTATATAGTCACCTAATGTGTACCAAATAAACAAATTTGAATCGCAAGAAAAGATTCCCAAACATTTAAATTATTTTATTGAGAAATATATTAACAGTCATGGTCTGAAATTATTTATCTAATCAGTAACTACGGCTAAATGATATCTCTACAAGTCAAATGTACTCCTAGGATCACATGATGTTGATGTGACATCCATTCACCATTTCATTGGCCTACTTTGACCAAAATAATTACTGACATAAACTTAGCAATTGACCCTATTTTCTGAATAGAAATTTCACAATATATTGTACATGTACATGATACACGCGATGCGACCTCATCTTTAAAATGCATTCTTTAGTTTTAGAATTACCAATCATAATAGTATTGTCATTAACCCAAATGACTTAAATAGAAACTATATTATAAAATAATGCATGATATAGATATCCCTAACAATACAATTTTAAACTGAGTGATATCAAGAACAATAACAAAGAATATCAGTGGTTATGTACAATCTTCAGCTGAGTGAAAATCAAGCACAATATCAAAGAATATCAGTGATTATGTATAATTTTCAATTGAGTGATATCAAAAAAAGATTTGTGTGAGAGCAATATGACGTACTATCAAACACATATAAAAAAAATTAAATAAAGGTCTATCAATGTCCCACATTTTTATACCCAAATAAATTGAAACTAATGATAGATATAACACTTGCACTGAATGTTCTATGTGTTGTGATCTTCATGTTTTTGTATGTCACTGTTATTGACAAGTACAATGTCTAAATTCTGTTATTATATCCCTCCCATCCATACATATTTAAGTTAATTTTTAGTTATTTTGTTGACATGAACAGTTCTTAAAGACAGGCTTGACACTATTCTCTATCCCTTTGACCAAAATCATTTCTTTCTCTTTCCTAAGGTGTGCCACTTCAGGTGCAAACCGAATCTAACAAATCCACTCCTGTTCAATATTTATGCAACCACACAAATGTAAACTTTTAGGGCTTGATTCAAATGTTCAGTGCCAAGATCTAGATCAATGAAGTTGAAATGGACATCATATTTTTTCACAATAAAAAAGTGGAACAAAAACAATTTGCATCCTTCCATTTAAAATGAAAGAAGTACTTGCAACTAACCTTAAGCAATGCAATTCACAAATCCTTCTCTCACAGTCCTGATGAAGCTCATGATATTGAGAGTTCAAATCTGTTTTTTCATAACCCTGATAAAGCCTAAGATATTGAGTTCACCAATCCAATCTGTCATAGTCCTAATAAAGCCTGTGATATTGTGAGTTTACAAAGCTCATCTTATATAGTCCATATTAAGCCTGTGATAGTGCAAGTTCACAAATCCCTTCTTTTATAGTCATGTTGAAGTCAGTGATATTGAGAGTTCACAAATCCGTTCTTTCATCCTACTGATGAAGCCTGTGAAAGTGAAAGTTCATAAATCCATTCTAGTATTGTAATTGGTGTCATCATACATGATTTCTGACTTCTGTGCTTTCTCATATAGCTGCAAAATCCAGAGTGAGTACTGCTTTACAACTCAATTTCGTCAGATTTGTGACTGGCTAGAATAAAACACAATGAGCTAAGGTGCTAACAGACATTATTATGTCCATGTTCCTGTAAGTTACTGGGTCCCTTCCTAAATGATAGGCATCTTTCTAACCCCAAGTGCAAGCTAACCAAAAAGTCTGGGCAGGGTAAACCATCTTTCTTCTTTCAATCAGTGACCTTATCCTTTGACCATTAAACCCTCAACTAAATAGGCTATTTTCTTACCCTAAATACAATCCATCCGCAAAGTTTGGTCCATGTATGTGGTTGAAAACCTATTACATTGTGCAGAAACTATTTTTTCATTCAAACAGTGTAATATTATATTTAACTTCACACCCAGACAACAACAGGCAACTTCCTTTCCTCATGTGCAGACCAACCACAAAGCTGGCAACTACGGATGGCAGAGACTTATGGTGTGGAAATGAAATTGGTAACAAACAGATGGATGGACACATGGCCTGTTGAAGGGACATGATATAATACATTCCACCTTAAAAAGCAGGCATAAAAAACAAAAAAATAAAATAATAATTGAGTATAAAAATGATATAAATATGCAGCAATATATATATATATATATATATATATATATATATATATATATATACACTGCTCACTGTCAGTAAATTTACATCAGAAACTTTCACAAATCTTTCAACCTGTTGTCAAATAAGAATGTGTTGGTGTTATTTCAATCCATTGGAGAATATGAACATTTTATTGGTTTTGATAAATTTAAACAATTATAAATGTAACAGCATGACTGAGTCTATAACCCTGTCTCCCTGAGTCAGATCCGATTGATGGGTCAGTTAACCATGTTAAATTATGCATTACAGTTCTGCAAACTTTGTTTTCAATGACATTCCAGTCTGATAAATGTTGTTGTTGTTGTGGGGCTTAACGCCATTTTTCAGCACACGATAGGCTATACATGGCAGCCAGTATTAATGGTGGAGGAAGAAACCGGGAAATCCACTGAAAGAACCACCGACCCACAAGAAGCTACTGGCAAGCTTTTTCACATATCCACATTCGCCGAATATTAGACTCGAACCCACGCAGATGGGTGAGATGGTAGTGATCCGTAACGGAGAGCACTTTAGACCACTCGGCCACTCGGGGCCCCCCAGTCTGATAAATTAGAGCCCAAAACCAATGTTGGTACTGATGGATGAATAGTGTTCATTCACAGGCCTTTGAAATTCTATCATTGTAGCAAGAAAATGTAAACATATCTAAGAAAAAACAAAGGAAAAAAGGCCTTATTATATGTATCTGTATAGGAATTTTGATCCAGTCCTTTTCTTTCCGTTTTCTTTTGTTGAAGATCCATCAGTATCAACACAGGTTTGGAGGTAAGGGACTAATTTATTGGAAGGCTGGCTGATTAGGACAATGGGTGATTCGGACCAAATTACGGGCTGATTTGGCCCAAATTCCAGTCCAATTTAGCCCAAATACCAGTTTGATTCAGACCACATGAAATATTAAAAGAAAACAATGGAACACACAGAGAACAAAATAGAAATGAGCTTTCACATTTGGATTTTTTAAAACCAAAATAACTTTTACAATGTTTCAATAAAATAAATATAAAAGTTAACTGTTCATGTTCTTGTTGTTGTTGTAGGGTTTAACACCATTTTTCAACACAAGACAGGCTATCCATGGTGACCAGTATAAATGGTGGAGGAAGAACCTGGGAAAACCCTGGAAAGAACCACCAACCCACGCGAAGCTACTGGCAAGCTTTCTCACATAACCACATTGGCCGAACCTGAGACTCGAACCCATGCTGAGGTGAGATGGCAATGATTCATAACAGTGAGTGCTAATTAGCCCACTCAGCCACTCGGGGCACTTGTTAACTGTTCATAAATCAGGCCACTATCAGTAGTATCAAACAGTAATGCATACATATTGACCCCCAGTTTTTACTGATTTCTCAGGCAAATCATTCTTTCTTCGTATTATGCCTACAAAATAATTGTATAAAGAGTTACTGACTAGCAAAATGATAGCATAATGTACATGCTACTAACATTACATTTTTCTGCTGTTATCATTGAAATGTTGTCTTTTGAGTAAAATCTTTAACCAGTAGACCAATTTATTTTCATTTTGACCTTTGAAACATTTGAAATTTCATTTACAGGATGTATTAAATCCATTAATTATTTTTTCTGAATATATACTTTTATATTAATATATATATAATAACACCTGCATGTAAACAATGATCGCAAAGTCAGTTCAAGTGAGCATTATATTTTGTGTTCTAGAATTGTAAACTGGCAAATGACATCAAAAGTGCTTTAATTATAGCAGTGTTGTTCAAATAGATGTGGCCAATTCATAGCCAGATGATGCCACTATTATGGTTTGCAGTTAATTAAGGACAAAATGATCAAAAAAAGTAATAAACGGTGATAATTTAAGATGGTAACTGAAGGTAAACTCAGGAGATAGCAAAGTAAATGAACATGGAAGTGCCAGGGTCACTTGATGGAACTGTGGAAGTCCTGTGCTGAGAAATGGATCTCCACCAGTCAGTTACTGAAGTTACGTGCAAGCATTTATGGAGAATGTTATTTTCTCCCTTGCTATATATGTAAAATTATTTTAAATAATAATAATATGATTCTTTTCATTTTTGCACTTGTACAGTACACACCTTCAATAATAGCTGCATACAGTTAAATAATACGTAATAAATTCAGCTAATGAAAGTCACTTACAGTGCATAACATTTTCGTATATAAGGTTTATTTAACATAAAGCCATATTCTACATAAATCTATTTTTTAAAAAAGGCATTAACATATTCAAACCAGTATATGTTGCTGCAGCACAATATTACATTAGCATACTAAGACCAGTCTGTATAGACAAAAACATATCATATGCATCGATTTTTTTTCAGTGTTAGTAATTTGCACAACATTACATGATACGTTGTGAATTTTGAACAAAGATTATGTGCGCAGAATAGGCCGACAAATTGCGAGTCATGAAAACACGGGGGTGGTATCCCGTGTTTCCAAAATTATTTTGAACAGAATATTCTGGTGACAATTGCCTCTTTTCAAATGGTAAGCGTTGCAGTATTTTATTTTCGTAAATCGGTCGAATTCGATATGCGTTTTGCTTCAGTATTGGAGACGGAAACATTACGTGCGCAGAAATACCCGACAGCATTGTATATTAGGAAAAAAAAAACATGCCCAGTTACTTTAGCTTATTTTTGGACTCTGTAATTATATGATGGATTTGCTTATTAAAGGAAAACACATGCCAAGCTAACGTTCCCAATAATTAACCACGGTACTTTGCAATTAAGCTTTTCATTTCCGGTGTCTATTTATATCTCACTGTCTTCTGGGTACACTGAGTCGTCGGTGAAAACTCTAGCGGATAGTGTTTTAACCGATGACGCTGGGTACCCGGAGGGTCACCCTATTATCATTTCATTCACTTAATCATTCGGAGTTTTCTCAAACTTGTCTGTGTTGTCTTCGGGCCTGGATATTTATAAGTTCGCGGTCAATCCTTGTCTCGCGAGGTGTGGTCTGAATGGGAAAAGGCCAAGATTGTTCCGATGCCCCAAAATCTAATAATAGATCGACCAAAATCATCGGTAGGCCTCTCAACACCTGTTGATTTTGTTTTTCTTTTGTTCAAAGCTTAGTCTGCATGGATCAACATATACACTTCAGAATCTGAATGTTATATATAGTTGTTAATATTATTAAAGAAAATGACAATTTACCCAAAACCGGTAGCGACGAAATAAAATGGCTGCTCCGAAACACATGACGCTCCGAAACTGATGCCACGACATATTTAAATTCGGAAATACCCGCACACCAAATATATTTTATCGGTAATTTTAGAACTGAACGTTGGGATCCTTAGTAAACTATAAATAGACACAAAAAGAAGCCATTTTTATTCCGAGCATCAATTGGAATTTTCTCTTAATAACGAATATAGGCAGATCTATACTATTCTCAGAGAAGAACAGTAGCTCTAAGTCGTGCCAGTTTTCCAGAGGTAAGTAATGAATAATACCATTATATGAGTATGTTAACTGTCCAAACATGAAAATAGATATCACGGTACCAATTGTTTTTTCATAGACCTCAATGCTAACAGTTGTTGAAATAAATATGTTTTCTGTTTTACTTCAGCATGCGCGTCACACAGTCATAGAAAACAATGTTAAAGTAACTTGACTAGGGCAACACTAAGTACTCCATTGCATTTAAGAGAGATAACTCTGCTGGAACTAAACAGGGGTACGAGTTATCGAGTCACAACGATTCCATTTTCAGTGATATGTATCACGTTTTCAAATAATCTTAATATATATTTAAAATATTTTAAGCTAGTTTTCTTATTTATATCTGAATACAGTCGTTACACATTAAGCTCCACCCCCACCCTCAGGGGTTGTTTAGTTGATACCGTTATACGATATCTTTGAGCACCATAAACGCTGTATGGGAAGGTAGTTGAAAGATATCGCTAAGGATATTTTTGTTGGTGTTGTTTTTGTTTGTTTTTATCCACCGTACCAATGATTTATCTTATCTTGTAAGTGTATTAAATTGGAGTTGTCATCGGTAAGTACTTACTCCCTGTATTCCGCTTATTTAAAAATATTAATCGCTGTTCGAATTTGGTCATGCATATATGTATGAATGCATCCAAATTTATTCTAAAGAGCGTACATCAGATCAAAAATAAAAAATGGAAAATATGGTTTTGATAACCGAAAAAATAATTCGGGTGTAAATTAAATTATTTTCAGCCAGAAAATCAACTATTTGTTTGCAAATAGAGTCGTGATATTTTTTCGGCTAATTCGAATGTTCGACGCAAATATGAATTTTCTTCGCAGATAAAAATTAGGGTTTTGAAAAGATCTTTCAAGCGAAAACAAAATTTTATTCGACGCAAGAAAACTGCATTCGCTGCAAACGAAACTACGTTAATCTTAAATCAAGTTTTCTAAAAATTAATTTCTCTAATCACCTAACGACTATACATAACGAGCCGAATATTATTACTTCATGCTATGCAATACAAACCACGACCAAAACACCGAATACCAAGAATTTTTCCTATCTCAAATTACTAAACACGTATACCTAAATTGTCCAGATAATCCCTCTTTTAAGAAGAGGGTAAGTTTTACGAAACTAATCAATGCCGTCATAAAGTCTCGTGAATGCTGTTCATTATGAAGTCTTATCCTACAATTGGCTGATTACTCGGGTTGAGAAATATATTCCCAACAACATTAATTCAAATAATCAACGTTGTCGAAATTTCCTCATAGCTTGTATTAAAGTTGAAACACGTTGCCTTAAGCAGATAACTGTTTGAAATATTTGCTCCCATGTCCTCGAGAAATGCACTTAAACTAGTCCAAAGTGCATTGATTTTATTATTTATTAAATTAGGAAAAACGAATTTTTCCAGATTAGTCAATATCATCTTCTGAAAGGACAAAGAATAAATTATAAAATATATGAAATCCATCGCGTTTACTTGTCCATATAAATCTCAAAATTAGTTTTCACTGCTCAGAGTAAAACTGTAAGTCAGGTTAAGCGTTCAGAATCTGATTTATATTGATCGAACTTATATATATCCTTGTAAATTGAATAAAGATAGAGATTACCAAAATGAAAATAAAAACAAGGTTAACAACCTTTAAAGGTTACTTCACAAAATCTCAAATACCAAGCTGAGCTGAACTTGGTAGGAAATTTAGAAAATGTTGAAAGTAATTTTAAACAATAACGAAACCAATGCTGGAAAATTTAAAGAAAAAGAAAAAAAAAAAATAAAAAAAAAATGATTCTACAAAATCGTAAGATTCTGCAACCGCACAAAGTGAAGGAAATGAAATCAATTTACATTGATCTAACAGCATAATTAATTATCTGATATGTGGCGGTACTATTCCACTGTAACGTTGGACTTGATGATCTTCTATTTAAAAAACGAAAAATGGCTACAGGTATTGGAAGTGCATTTGATTGTTTAAAAAATAATATTAATATGAAATACTGACATAGATGCTCACCATCAGACAGAAGCTTAACATGCTGTTCTTCTTACTAGTAGTTTTTAAAGCAAAGCATCTGAAGTTTAGATGGTGTCAAACCAGTTGGAAATTCTAAACTTTCACACCAAATTCTCGAATTAAAAAAGACATAAACGATGGTTTTGGCGTGAATAAGTTACGAAAACATTTGGAGTAAAATATGGCGTGAATGAGTTACGAAAACATTTGGAGTAAAATATCCTTGAAAAACAAAACAAACCATTGTATTATATTAAACTAGATGTTAAGACAGCTCAAATCTCAAGGAAAGGCTATATTCAAACAATGCTCGCTCCATGCTTTATGATGGATTAGAGTTGTTGCTGACAATAGGTTAGATAAAACGAGGTTGCAGAGGGAGTATGCAATTAGGGAGTACAGGTAGATGTAACTTAAATATCCACTGGAACCCTCTACTGTACAAAAACAATTAAATAAAAGTATAAGAGGGAAACTGAGATGTAAACAATAAACACAAATTTGCCGTGTGATGAACAGATAAGAGAAGCTCAACTTATAATTAATGAATATCACGGAAGAATTCAAAGCGAAGAACTTATACCTGTAGTGAAAATATTATTTTCTACACAAGAGGAAAGAGAATAAAGAATTATGTAAATGTTGTGGAAGTTGCCAAGTGAGAAAAATAGAATCTATGCAGTCTAATGTTGAAATGTCTGAAAACAGACTAAAAAACTACCAGACAACATGAAGACGTATTGCAATAACAGTTGGAAGGGGCTGAAGGCATGAAGCTGATGTATTTGGGCATCGAATTGAGTTGGAGATAAAGTTTAGAGAACATATTAACAGGATCAATATATCGTTAAAAGCAAGTGAAATATAAAAATAATGTGCAGGAACAAATGTGTAATTGATGGTATAGTTACAGTACCGGATTATCAAATAGGCAGAGTAGGCACCGGCCTATGGGCCCCACGCCTTTTAAGGGCACCGCGACAACGGATCAAAATAATATTGAATTGATTTGATCTTGACGTATTAGGAGATAATTTGCGAGGGGGGCCCCCGAGATTTCGACTGCCTAGGGGCCTCCACAGGGTTTAATCCGGCACTGTATAGTTAACACGATACATTCTAGTATAAAAATCGAAAGAAGTTGAAATGTTTTCACGCCTGCATGAAATTTATATGATTTTCATTACCCATTATATATTCAAAATCGCACAAACTAGCCTGCGATCTTTTACATTGTCTCTGTTTTCATCTTCTTTTTATCCGCATTTTGCATCAAATTCCCATTTCTAAATGTATTTTTTTCCCCAAATCTCTTTCGTTATGGTATTATTATATTAAAGGTCATTATCTACATTATAATCGCCTTACCACTTTTTTCTTGTATATTTGCTTACTGGTGTCGTCTCTGGAAGTGATGCGTACATTTTGTACATCATTTATTTAATGTTAAAAAATTTTCAACTGGTCCCATTTCACAAGCACACACTTTTTACCGTTCATTGTTTTGGTCTTCTATATCGTTTCAACTCTCTCTCTCTCTCTCTCTCTCTCTCTCTCTCTCTCTCTCTCTCTCTCTATATATATATATATATATATATATATATATCCTCACGTTTTAAGTCGTCCAGTATGTAAAAAAAAAATGGATCACTTAAAATTACTTACCTGATTTTTAATTGTTTCCATTGTAAAGTCTGCAAGGTAGCCATTTACAAAGATTTATTTTAATTTATCTCTTATCAGCTAACCAAACAGAGTAATCCTTACTTTTGACTTGTTTACTTCTTTGCTTGTACCAATTTACTGGAGTCATGTCGTTTTTTTATGACGAGTGTCATTGTACCACTCAGTTAGCTCTGTTGAAAGATCAGCCCATTTTCTGGTTTCATTTTGAATGAAATTTTTCCACATTCTAGTCTTTAATGTTTTATTAAACCTTTCTAATACAGATACATTTTTGTCCGAGTAAGGTAGAAAGTGTTGAATATTTTCATTCTGCAACAAATCCATTGTTATATTTTATTGTAAAAGTTTTTACCCTTATCAAACTCTCTTTTCATGTTATGGTTTTTGAAGATTCCGCTAAAACATTGTCTATGTCAACGTCCATTTTCGTTTTCGCTTTTCTCTTGAAGAGTATTTTGAGAAGATGTTGCTCACTGCCAAAATGCATTTGTATCAATCGTTGTCTGATTTCATATGCTTGCAGGTCAACAATGTCATCTGCCACTGGTCACTCTCCTCACTTACATAAACTCTTTTGTATGGAAATCTTTTTCTGGCTTTGTTGCGTAATGTGTTGGTTCTTTCGATTCAGCCTCTTTTCCGATTAAGTTGTTTCCTTTAAATGAATGATTATGCCATATTTAGTGAAGGTCGTGGTGATTATTACAATGTTTAACAGTTATATCAGTCACTTATATTACAGCACATCTTGCTAAAAAGACATGCATCTTTACATTTATTTCTAGGACAAAACAGACATCCAAATAAAACCTGCATATCGACATTAGTGTCCTTTTTGTCGTTTGAACATTTTCAATATTTTACGTTTTGATTTTACTTAAACAGTCTATCAACTGATGTAAATTGCTTTAAATTTCAGATTTATATTTTGCACATTCTAGTGACATCATCAGAAGCAACGCAGCCGACTTCAAATATTCAAGAAACATGTCACTGTCAGTTACATTTGATGGTGGTTACCCAGTCGCTCTTTTTATACAGGACAAGTTTGATAAGAAATTCAGCTGCAACTTCTGTCAAGGAATTCTGCGAGAGCCAATACAGAGTTATTGTGGACACAGATTCTGCAAGCGATGCATTGATAAAGCTCTCAAGTAATTCTTTCATCTATTTGTTTGTCATTCAAATGATAATCATCATATCAGTATCATTCTTGTATGATACAGATGACGATCATGATGATGATTAAAAATATTACGATGATGATTACGATTGTCAACAATTGATGTAGTTGGTCGTGGTTTTGACGATGAAGATTGTCGATGAGGAAATTTTCAGCTGAGTGGGTGGTACCCTCATAATGATGATGCCTTTATGATCATGCTGACAGTGAAGCGTTAAGTTCCTTTTGTGCGCTTGTAAAATGCGTGTATTTGCTACACAAGTTCAATAATGAACCGATTGTTGTTGATTTTCTTTGTAAAAGTGGCGGTCCCAACTTACATATTTCATGTTCTAATGCTTATAAATGCCCCATCATTTATACGTTTAACTTTGAACTAATAACTCGGTGATCATAGTTTTATCTATTTCATTGATTCGGACTTCTATTACGCCAATTTCTTGTTTTTAATGATGATACATCCAAGACGATTAGCAGCAAATATGAGAATAGTGAAGAATTTGTGAAACGTTACTTGAATAAATGTTTACGTTAGGAGAGTTTGATAATGAGCTGAGTTTATTATTTCTTTACGATCTTACGCCCCGTACTCAATGTAAAATGCACCTCTTTCTGATTCTCTGAGTGGAAACTTGTGTATTTTATATTTCAGTAGTGGACTTCAGATAATGTGCCCCCAATGTAAGCAGGAGGGGGTGGTGGAAGCGGAAGACAGTGTTTTGAAAGCGGATCAGGTACGCACAGACCAAGTCTTGCCCTGCTTTGCAGAGAAAATTAATCACGCTGATTGATTACTGATATATTGAACTGTAGCAAAGGTTGAATATTGAGATATAGAACTAGCAAAGTTTGGCTACTGATTTAGAAAAGTGTAGCAAATATTGAATAATAATGTATAAAACTGCAGCAAAGATTTATTTCTGTAATTTGAAAATACTAAGTGACTATTTAATGAGATCCATTTTAGACTGTTATTCATAATTAACTCATGTACTTAAATATTTGTAGATCAAATTCACATAAAGGCCTTTGAAACTGAAAATTAATGCCAGAGTCTGTTTGGGATTTGATGGCTGTAAAAAATTATTGTTTTTTTATTGACATATGAAGCAAATGCAGTCTTTGGCGTCAGTAATAAGTCATTAATTTTTTCAGTGGATTTTTTTTTTAATATGGTGGTGGAGTTAAATGAAAAAGAAATATATTGATGAAAAAGACATTATCTGTCATAGATTAATCTTTATGTTGCTAAGCAACATGAGAATGCTGGTGGTGTTATATAATAATGATTACCGGTATTAATTTTTTTATAAGGATGAGATAAGAACCTCAGGGTAAACTCCTTATCTGCAAATTAAAAAATGTATCAGCAGAAATTTGTAGAAAATTATGTGAAGCGAATGAATTTCCAAAAAAAAAAAAATATTTTTAAAGTTAAGCCTATGATGCCATATAGTAAACACGTTTTTACAACACTTATTTTGAAAATATATAGGATGCAAGTATGCGACCTAAACTAAACTAGTGACAGTATAAGGATCCTTGCATTACATTATTTAAAGTTAGATGGGTCAACAGATTTCACTTTGAATTAGTTTAATTGAATTGTTATTGAGTCGTATTAATACATTAGTTAGAAAATGAAAGTTATATCTGTGATATCAACCTGTAGTGCCTTATGTACATTAAAAAACAATGTCTGCTGTGTGCAGTTGTATCCTGATAATGCTATGAAGCGTGAAATGAGCCATATCAAAGTGCGATGTCTGAACTCGGGCTGTTCCTGGCAGGGAATCTTCAAGGAATATGAGGTAAAAAAAAGTTCTTCCTGTTATCTTACTTAGTGCTTTGCATAACATACATTTTGTAAGTAGGGCTGTTCTAGATTTAATGAAAGAGAGGGATGTTGGAATGGGTCTAATGAAATAAATGAAACTTGTGGGTGATGTTGGGGGCGGGTAATCCAGAGTATTGAAATAATCAGTCCAGTAAAATTAAGATGGATGGAGAAGTATTTTAACTAGTGCAATCTGCACACCCTCAACTCCCTCCATCAGTTACAATTCATTCTGTAACAGTTCTCATCTAACCTCTTCAATTGTCGCTGTAATTATAGAAATGGTAGCTGTTATTGACAGACGACAGGGAAGCAAATCCACTTAAAATATTAGAATATGAGATTAATATTTCCTTTTCATTAATATTTACATTGTGATACTACATGTAGGTTAATTTCACCAGAACTAAAACTACAGAGACATTATTCACAATTAGAAATATTTAAAAAAAAAAAAAATAGGTAATGCATCATCTATGGTGATTATGTACAAAGACACGGTATATTTCATATATTCGGAGGCTCCACCAGAAACGGTTATATATGGTTAGAAATCTAATCATTTTTTAAAAATTGTCTACCAGATATCTCGTTAACAAATGCAACCATTCAAATCCGATTAAGTTCTGATAATCAATTTTTTAAATTAATATTTTTCCGTGAAAGATTCAGTGGGTCTTTCTATGAAAAAGAGGAAGCTGCAAAGCGATTCTGTTATATTGAATACTGTAAAAGGAAGGTAGCTTTTTCGGGAAATTTACATTGAATACTGTAAAATAAAGGTAACATTGTCGGGATATTTACACTGGATACTGTTTAAAAAAAAGGGTAAATTTATCGGGATGTTCACATTGGATACTGCAAATGAAAAGTAACTGTGTCATGTTTGGTACTCATTTATTCAACTAACATAGTCGAAAAACAAAGTTAACACAATAAAAGATATTTTCATTATTACATCATTTGTAACACAAGTTATTCAAATTAAAAATACAACACTTCTCTCTTCACTAGAATCAAATATTCTGACGGGAATACATGCTGTTATACTTAATCTTCTATGGTTGATATAAGGTTTGCTATCGATTAATTTTCTGATTCCATCTTTATCCGAGGAATTGAAAGAAACGGAAGTCTGTTGTAGTAGTTGCGGTGATAGTATAAATAGCAGACATTGCCCAAAAATAAGAAAACACATCTCTTTGAGGCGGCGCTGCAGACAAAAGTTGGTCCAATCAGAACTCTGACGTTGAAATTTTAATGTCATATGTCCAGAATTCCAATTTCACGTATTGTATCAGAAATTCTTGTCATTAAAGTTCCATTTCTAGGTCGAGATTTTAGAATATATCTGTTGAATTAAGCAGTAGTGGTTGAAAGTTATATTTTCTATGTCGAGGTTTTAGATTGTGTTGTTTGAATTACACGGCGGTGGTTGAAATTTCAATGTCTTTCGTCGAGAATTCCTAATTTACGTATTAGTTCAACGAGCTTATGTTGAAAGTTCCATTTCATATGTTGAGTATTTAGATTTCATCTGTTGAATTACACAGCGCTGCTTGAAAATTCAATGTCCAATGTCGAGTTTTTAGATTATCTTCTGAATTACACGGCGGTTGTTGAAATTTTAATGTCATATGTCGAGAATTTCAGTTTGACGTGTTGAATCACATTGATTGTGCTGAAAGTTCCATTTCGTATGTTGAGTTTTTAGATTGCATCTGTTGAATTAAACAGCGGTGGTTGGACATTTTATTGTGCTTGTCAGAATTGCTATTTGTATATGGTGAAATGATGTGTTGTTGTAAAAAGTAACATTACAGAATGTCCACTTTAACAATTCAAAATAATATCGAGTATTCAGATACGTCATTCATGTATTCAATTATGAGACGCTATTACATTTCATGCATTTGCAGTTTGAAAATTACCATTCACAGGTAGAAAATTACTATGAATTTCTTCGCTAGAGGTCGCTCTCGTGAACGGACCGCGTCATTTTTAGACAAGGAGGCTGCTTCTCGTTGCTGTGAAATTCAACAGATGAAATCTAAATATTCGCCATATGAAATGGAACTTTCATAACAAACAGTTACATACAGCGAAAGAATTAGGCATTCTCGACATATGATATTGAAATTTCAACCACCGCTGTGTAATTCAAAATATACACTGTAAAACGTCGACATAGGAAATAGAACTTTAAACCACCACTGTATAATTCAACATATAAAATCTAAAATCTCGATCTTGAAAATGGAACTTTAAGGACATGCAATTTGATCCAACACGTGATATTAGATTTCTCGACATACGATATCGAAATTTCAACTGCAACTTTCTCATTGGACCAGCTTTTGTCCGCTACGGAGCCTCATACATCTCTCATGTTAATCTTTTCACATATTCAGAATCATGCGTCCCAGTGCAAGTACCAGATGGCCCAGTGTCCACAGTGTGGTAATTCCATGTCCCAACTGGAGTTGGAGGAACACATGACAAAAAAGTGTCCTAAAAGACTTGTTAATTGCAAACATTGTAGCCAGCTGAGTACCAATGCGGAGATGTCGGTAATTATGCAGGGATAGCTTCTTATTTTCGTGTGTGTGTGTGTGCGTGCGTGCGTGCGTGTGTGTGTGTGTGTGTGTGTGCCTATTAAAGGGTCTAGCTATCATCTTACTTCACACGCACCAGAAAGAATTCTTCTAATTATAAAAAATATTGATAACCTTAGTACTATGCAACGCTAAACAAACATGGAGGCAATGACTATGTGATTATATTCTGTGGGATAGTGACATTATAATACATTATAGAACTAGAATTATTAATGAATTCAGCAAAGTAGCATTGATGGGATCCAAGATTTTTCTTCTCGCCTTTTTCGGAGAAAAGTGGCAGGCATAGCGAGCATGATGTCGTCCGTAACATCAGTCGGGGGTGTCGGCTTCAGCTCGATATGTTTTTGTTTTTTGCTACCAGCCCATAACTCTGGCAAAGGTGAGACAGAGAGTTCTGCACAACTTCTTTCACTGTATTACAAGCGATTATAGGTAGATATTAATTTTTAATGTCTCGCAAGATATGCTATACTTGGATTTTTATTTGGTCTGATCCAAGGTGAATGTTCATTTTGTATAGAATAATAGATTTTTGGAAAGCGAATAATAATAGGTTCCATAATTCACTAGTGTCCAAGATCACAGAATCAATAAATGAGCACTCAGTCAGTCGCTGTGATAACATGTGCCATTCTATTTATTGTATACGTTATGAGAAAGATTTGTATGCACTTTTCTGTTTTACGAGAAGAACTTACTTTCAATACAGTGAATTCACTATTTATCATGGGACCAGTTTTCATAGTCGCTATAAACCATACATTGAGATGCCAAACCAACAAGTATTCTTCCATGAAAGTACCCTTTTCACAGTCAACGAATAAAAGTCCTGGTAAAAATAATATTTTTTTCCTACTAAAGCATGAAAGCAAATTGTTTTCTTTTAAGTGAACCATGAACATTTTTTCGTGAACGTTTCAGAAATGTTACACAAATATTTTAAATTAAGCCAGTGATTTAATTTCCTCTTAACATTCACTGCCTGGTCATGTTAGAACAACATTCACTGCCTCGTGAATCCAGCCCCCAAGAGAAAATGACTTGATGTCCTTTCTTAAGCAAGAAAGTGCTAAAACGTCGTCCCCTTGGTGAGACGAAAGTCACACGAGATTGATCTCTCCTTGGGAAAGTTACTGCTCTTAGTTCATACTTCCTTTCATTGTAGAACAACAAGTAGTTCTCCACCTTTTATTGCTGACATTACTGGTGGCGGAGACAAATGTTGCTTGGAACTATTTGTGATGACTTGGTCAGCCTCCTTACAAGTCAGACTATTGGCCCCTTGCTAGTAATTAATAAATTTATTTCAGCTTACCTTTGTATGCGGATGGTATGTAAAATCCTTCTTCATTTGACCCATTGCTTAAAATCCTTCAGAACACTTACCTTTTTAGTATTAATCCCTGTCAGAACAGAACACCTTTGTATCCATCGGTTACTGGCCTGACATTTTAACGGCAGCATGAACCCAAGGTAAGAGAGTAACGTTCCGAGACCGTCTAACGAGGACTTTATCACTAGGAACTGACTAATGCTTGGGACAGAGCTACTGTTAAGTTTATCTTACCTTGGACTGATGCTGCCTTGAACGCATTCGTATGCATTTAAAATTTCAGGTCAATAACTGGCGCATCATACGCCAAGCGAGGCAGCTGCTAGTACCATTTTTATAAGTCTTTGGTATGACTTGGCCGTGGTTCGAACCAGCGACTTCTTGCATCCGAGGCAGATGTTCTAACTACTTAGGCAACCGGAACTGTCAGTGGTGTTTGTTTAATCATGTGGATAAGGTTAAAGTACAAAGAATAAAAAAATAGATAAAACTGAAAATAAAATATGAACAAAATTGAAAATTAATTATAATAGCCCCAAAATCTAATAAAATCTTGTAGGTTCTGGATACAAAAAAAAACCTCTCCAAATTTAATTTGTGTACATTATGTGGGTTGTTGCGTTGTTTTGCTAACACTCTCAGTATGGGCGGACAGATGAACATAATGTAGGCCATTACGTGTAAAAGTGGCACGATTGCACATGAGGCGTGGAAAAGGTTTAAGCTGACTTAGATAAGCTCCCCACCTGCATGCACTGTATGGAGTGTTGCTTAGACCATTCATGTATAATTTGCTATCAATGGATAGAGGACAGATTGGCGGCAGTTTCCGCAAAGTAGCTGCCTTGGACTAGAAGGATTCTGAGCCAGGAAGACGCGCATCCTTTTAGCCTAGCTGCCGATTCCGTCTCAATTATGAAGTTCTTTTTCAATCAGTGTGAATGACTGTCACAATAACCTGACACCGAGAAGTTGCCTATAAAGAAACAAAAAACCAAAAAAAAAAACAAAAGTCAAGGCATTCTCTGCCAACACACCCCTACACGCATATATCAGCTTTGCATCCCCACAGAGCGGTCGTGGATCTTCATGCTTTGGGCCGCCTGCATGTAAGACCCTGTTGATAGTCATTTGTCTCAGTGGCGACCGAAGCTTCGCCAACTTGACGAGATTACCACAGTTTAGAACTGCACGAGGCACTTTCTTGGCAAATGAGATCACCTCTCGTAGCTTTTAACAAGAACTTCATTTTAGCATCAGCCTCCAATAATCTTGATTCACACGGACGCGTGTAGGACTGACTAGAGTACCAGTCTCATATCCTCCTTGACAGTGCAAGGGGTTTAGTCCCCACATTGAATGCACTTCAATCACAGCTTAAGATCGATATGTCGAGGATGTTATGCTTCTTTCTGACACACTTGCTAGCGACTGCAGTACCTATCTTTGTATAATGTTGGATGCATAATTCACGGGTAGCGGGTTAGATACCCGCCCAGGCCACCTTGGTTCGTTATTTCTGAAAGTTCGTGGGAAAGACACTGTGCTTCCATTTCCTTGAACGATATAGCCAATACTGTCTGAAAGTGCAGTTAAATAACAAAGCAACAACAGACCAACCAACAAGCAAGCTTCTATTTTCATCAGTAACCTGACAAAGGAACCAAGTCTTCAAATCTCTTCCTTCTTGCTTCATATTGTTTGCAAATAGCTTCATCATCGACAAATCCACACTCAAGCCCACCACACAGTGGTTTTTTTTTTTTTTTTTTTTTTTTTTTTTATCCCAATCGATTCACAGCCCTGACAAAATTGAGCATTTCACACAGGATAGTCCATTCTGACCAATTACACCCCCAGCCTATAGTCAATCTATGCCCGTCGTTAATGACCCATAGCAGGCCTTTGTATGACGAGGTGGATCACTGATCTCAGACCCGAAAACCTGCCCAGTCAAAGCTGTTTTTGTAATAAATGGGCTCCTATCTAATAAAAGTCACAGTGCCACAAATAGCTAGCCTAGTTCTGATTAGCATTTTTGAGGAAGAAATGTTAGCCCTGATCACTATCAAACACTACCTTCAGCACGAATCTGTTTCCTTGCTGATATAATTCAAAACGTTGGATGAAGGTGTGAAACAACAACTGAAAGGTTCTATTTAAGCCGTTTTATTTCAAAAGGTTTCAGTTTTACCTGTTGTTGCAGATATTAAAAGCGTAACAGGTGTAACCCCTTCCCATTTCATTCAGCAGAGTAATAGTGATGTGGTTTACTCTACTTCCGCTAGATTTGTTATAGTTCAAATGTATTTACTCAAAACTGCATCCATTCATTGATCTGTGCCAACCTTTGCCCTTATTTTGCAAAACTGTTAGGCATGCATTAGGAGGCTTCAGCCAGGACCAACTCTCTCCACCTTTTACATATTCTCCTAAAGTATTATGATTTAGCAATGGATTTGACACAAACTAATTTTTTAGAGTGAAATATACTCTTTGATAATACTTAACCGATCATAATACAGACACGTTCTCCAAAACCAGCCATGCAGATTCATCGATGGAAATACTTGAGTTTGTTTTTTCTGTAGTAACTAACGAATTATGGGTAATTGGTGCCAATCGCTCTATCTAAAGTGAGATTACTCTCACCTGACTTCCATCTTGTCACGCTAACACAAAGCAAAAGAAGTGGCTCAAGTCTCTTTTCGCTTGAAGTGGCTGTATTTGCTAGGTAGTGTATTATGACTGGGTAAGTATTATCGAAGAAACATATTTTGTTCAAACGTTTGTATCTCTGATTTTTGTGTATTTGCCCATACATACAGAGTTGCGTTTTTCCGGGGGGTTGGGTTGGGTGTGTGTGTATGTGGAGGTTTTTTTAAAATATAAAATACAGGTTGACTTTACACTTGTCCTCTGTCATTTCAGTCAAGTGGTAACAAAATATGTAATGTTATAATCACTCTTGTGTAATTTGCAACTTTCCATTTACTTGGTCATTAAAGCATTAGTGAGAGAAAATGCATATTCCTCGTTATTTTTTGAGCGGAGTATTTTGCAAATACTATTGTAAATTCATATATTTTCATATATATTAATCTTTTCTGAATAAATAAATAAATAAATAAATAAATAAATAAATAAAATGAAATAACATAAAACAATGACAACAAATAATCTTGAACGAACAAGAAGTGTTGCTGGTATATACATTCCTAGACTGGGGAGGAGTCCTGGTCTCATCACTTGCTGATAACTGTTTTATTACAGCACCTGCAAAACTCATGCAAATGTTAATACATCATGAAAGCAAAGAGTGATTTTGCAGCAAATATATTTTTTGAATTGTTCAGTCGGAAAAATTGTAGCAGATATTTCAATGAATCATAAAGTTTCAATATTGGTCAAGCGCCATTTTATTGCCTATTTTCAAGGAACATTCCAAAGTATGTCCTAAGCACCCTCTGATATGTGAGCAGTGTAAAACCAAGAAGATTCCGAGGGATAGAGTAAGTAATTTATTTACTTGGACTTGGTCTTCTGTATATGCAAGCGTTCTTGAGTACTACAGGTATTATGGTTTTGTTTGAATTCTAGCCTAATCATAAGTGTAAATTGTGAACGATTATATGAATTATATAAGCAGAGTGCATGCTGCATGTTTTTTCCTCATCTGTAGTGGCTAATCAAGGTAATTAGTGATGTATAAACTATGTTTGACCAACTGGCTGTCACAAAAGGTTACTCAAAGATTGTGACTTCCGCCCTGTACATTCTAGTTTCTGAGGGTGGACAATGATAATTGCTTCCAAAGTAGACTTTAAGAACAATGTCTTATTTTCCTTAAAAATAAAAAAAACAAACAACATTAATCTATTTTTAAGCTGTGTTGGTCGTAGACCAGAAAATATTATTGGATGAAACTTTGCACACACACACACACACACACACACACACGCACACACACACACATTTATCCCAAAGTCTAGTTGGTCCCAAATGAAAATGGTGCTACTCCGACGTCCAGTATGACTGCCACAACAGGTGACCTGATAATCTTGTTATTGCTACTTCACCCAAATCAGTGCTTATACTAACATGTGATTTTCACCAGAAAAAGAAACCTAGCGGTTCCAATTTTGAAGTCAATATACCTGCCACCATACAGAATTAGAAAATCTTGTCGCTCAAGAATATTAGAGATAGACTCAACACTCAGCAATTTGAAACAAGAAATGTTCTATATTGAGTTTCTGGAATTCTGTTCGAACAGTGGAGCGCCAATCACTTGGAACGACTCTTCTTTTGTTTGTCTCGTTAGATTGCTTCTACTTTGATATCATAGCAAAAGAGAGTACCTTTTATTGCTTGATGTCTCGTATACCCTGCCATATAGATATGTAGATATTTTGATTATGTCGTTTGGTGGTATGTCAGCACAAAAATGGCTAGATAATGCTTATTACAGTTTCAATTGTAAGTTTTAAGCTTTGATGTCAAGATCATTTTAGTCAGAATTTATGATCTGCACGATACTGTTCAGAGTTGCTACTGGAGATTACTAAGAGCTTTATAGAGGTGAGCTCTGCAATCGTTAATTACACACTGGTTAATATTGTGTTGTTATTGGTTTCTTTGTGTTATAAAGTTTAAGACAACATTCTGAGACTGACCAATAGCGCTATAAGATCTATATGTTACGTAGCCTCGGTAATAGGTCAAGCAGGTGGAACTATTATGTAGACTCGAATGATACACAATCTGGAAAACTTAACACCTATATGGCTAACATCGTGGATGAATTGAAGTGTGGTCTAACTAATCCACTTTCCTTCTCTCTTACAGCCAGTTAGACATGATGGGTAATCAATCAGATATTAAGCGTCACCTGTTGATCACTGATAGGTAATCAATCAGATATTAAGTGTCACCTGTTGATCACTGATAGGTAATCAATCAGATATGAAGTGTCACCTGTTGATCACTGATAGGTAATCAATCAGATATTAAGTGTCACCTGTTGATCACTGATAGGTAATCAATCAGATATTAAGTGTCACCTGTTGATCACTAATCAATCAGATATTAAGTGTCACCTGTTGATCACTGATAGGTAATCAATCAGATATTAAGTGTCACCTGTTGATCACTGATAGGTAATCAATCAGATATTAAGTGTTACCTGTTGATCACTGATAGGTAATCAATCAGATATTAAGTGTCACTTGTTGATCACTGATAGGTAACAATTAAGATATTAAGTGTCACCTGTTGATCACTGATAGGTAATCAATCAGATATCAAGTGTCACCTGTTGATCACTGATAGGTAATCAATCAGATATCAAGTGTCACCTGTTGATCACTGATAGGTAATCAATCATATATCAAGTGTCACCTGTTGATCACTGATAGGTAATCAATCAGATATCAAGTGTCACCTGTTGATCACTGATAGGTAATCAATCATATATCAAGTGTCACCTGTTGATCACTGATAGGTAATCAATCATATATCAAGTGTCACCTGTTGATCACTGATAGGTAATCAATCAGATATGAAGTGTCACCTGTTGATCACTGATAGGTAATCAATCAGATATGAGGTGTCACCTGTTGATCACTGATAGGTAATCAATCAGATTTTTAGTGTCACCTGTTGATCACGGCACCAAATATTATCCTGGACCGCACAGGCAGCAAATCCTGGAAAGAGGCAACTGCCCTCTACAACAAAAAAGTTTGGACTTACCCTTGGTGAAGGTTGCCCTCCCTCCCCACTTTAACAGTGGGTCTTGACCTTTGATAGTTATATATAACCATTTGAAGTCTTCTCATTTGTATTGATAATTTAGTGCTTTTGTCTTAGACAAATTTATGACATTTATCTTGGCAGATGGACGATCATCTTAATAATGAGTGCCCAAACAGGAAGTTGAGATGCCCTTTGGATAATCAGATGGTATGGCATCACCTCTCTCTCTCTCTCTCTCTCTCTCTACATACATAAATTGCATAAATGTGTTTTTGTCTAACTCTGTCTCTCCTTTGGTTTATTTTTACCTTTCTGGTAAACAAATAACACACGATATTAACGCGTTAGCCGTAGACATTGACTGGAACTCTACCAAACATATTCGGAATTCAACTACAGCCAGCTACCTGCATATAACGACTACCTTCGTATAAAAATTCCATTGAAATCAATATAAGTTACCTGCATTAAAGACTACCTTCTCATATCATTACTTTAAACTTGCTCCACGATTTATATTTATTTGAATACAAGTTTTGAAACAAATTTTGAATGTCTACAGTGTATTACAGAATATGTACAGCATAACATTTAATGAACAATACACATCATTTGGGAATTTGTTTTCAAAGCAGGCATTATCGATAATAGAACTGTGTTTTTTCATACTAAGGGAGATAACCGGTCGCATCTCATTCGTCAACGAAGAAACAGAACCTATTTTGGACTGAAAACTCTTATATATAAATGCTTAATTTTGGTCTGAAGACTCTTTGATCTTCGATGGTTTTACAGCTTATGATCTTATTGAAATCATACTCTGAACAGGAATGGAAAGAATTCTTTATTTTGCAAGTCATATCTAGCTGAAGATTGAACTGTTCAATGAGGTTTTTTTTATTTCTGATGAAAAGTTCACACATGTAAAATTCTATTTGTTAAAGATAAAAAATCGCTTAATATATAACAAAAATATAAAAAAAATAGTATGGGAAAGTCCCTTTGATGTTCATTAGAATGCCTTACACAGTATAAATAACCCTGTTATTATTAAACAGGTGGGCATAAAATCTTATTTCAGATTCAGGTTTGAAAGCTAAAAACACGCCTTAACTGTATAATGAATAGATGTAGAAAATTCCCAAATTTTTGCAATTAGTCTTAAAGCATTTGCTTCAATTGTTTCCGCATCTGAAAAGGTCTTTCATTTAACAATTGTAACTTTAACAGGTGGAGGCGAGTAGATTTGCAGGACATGTGGAGCAGTCTACCGGAACGCATATGTTTTATGTCATTCAACAAACAAGCAATGTCGAACAGCGAGTCAACCAACTGAAGGAAAGGATTGATAATCTATCGGGTTCAGAGACTGGACTTATAGCACATCAGCTTCAAACAACTCTTGACAGGATGCATCAGCTAGAAGGTGTAGTACGAAATCTGGCCACTCGACCCATGGCTAGCAGCGGCACACAGGTCCAGCATGTGGAGAGTGGTGAAATGCAAATAAGAGTTCGACAGCTGGAAGTAAAGACGGACACATTTGAGGGGGTTGTTATAACACTTCATCGTGATATTGAACAGTGCATCACTACACTGGAGACAATTGAACGACAGCGACGAGTGAACAAAGAAACGATTGAATCAAATCAACGCAACATTGTATCTTTAGAGACAGCACTGGCTCTGAAGGATACTAAGATCAATGATCTAGAAGCAAGGATAGAATCTCTTGAGTATGCCAGCTATGACGGAATACTTCTATGGAAAATTCCGGAGTTCAGCAAACGTAGATTGGAGGCACAGCAAGGGAAACCTTTTAGCATTTACTCTCCTGCTTTTTACACCAGTCGCACTGGTTACAAGATGTGTGTACGAATGTATCCCAATGGGGATGGGATGGGAAAGGGGTCCCATATGTCCCTTTTCTTTGTCATCATGAGAGGACCCTATGACGCCCTTTTGAGCTGGCCATTCATGCAGCGTGTAACTTTCATGCTGATCGATCAAAACAACCGAGAGCATGTCATGGACTCATTCCGAGTAGACCAGGCAAGTTCATCTTTTCAAAGGCCTACATCAGATATGAACATAGCAACCGGATGCCCATTATTCATTCCACACAAACTTTTGGATGACCCAAGTTATGGCTATATTAAGGAAGACACAATGTATATTAAAACTGTGGTTGACACAAGCAATCTACCTGTCCTAAATGACAACAAAAAACCTGCGGATATTTCAAGCCAAAAGAAGCTCACTCGTTAAACTGTTGGAGTTTATCACATTGTTACGGCTCTGTAGTCTTAAACTAAGTCACAGAAAAAGCTAAAAACCAACAAGTTTTGTAAAATTCAACAAATAATTTATTTCCTTATAATACAAAGTGAAAAATTACAAAGAACTTACAGTATCGTGAAAAAAATCCCAGATAGTCCTAAAACTTCTATCACAAATCCAAAAGTTTTGAGTATTCCAAACGAGTTCCAGTGGTTTTCCGAATGAAGCCCAATTTATTGTGCTGATGTGCCATTAGTCTTGAATTTTGTTGATATATTAGCAGACTAGATGAATGATAATAATATTAATCCCAAATTTTTAAAGTGAATTCACAGTAATTTCAAAATAGTTATTTAGTCCCAAGGTCTATCATCATTATGTAATTCTAGTGAATAATTGGAATAAATAAATCCTCTCTAATAATAACACAACTAAATGAATGACTCAACTTCAGATGCTTAATATATGAACAAAGCATTCTGGCACATAATATGTTGCATAAGAAAACTAAGACATAATTTCAGAACCAGGATGAGGGTCATATGTTCATTTCCAGAACTTTCCAAGCTGTAAACAAGGTAAGGTACTTTGCCTGCCAACTGAGCAGACATCAAGTGACCAGAATTTCGTAGGGGGAAACCAATGGCCTGAATTTAAATTCCATCAAATTTGTGAACAAGATAACTTCCACACCCTTCCAAGGTCAAAAGGCCACATAAACATGTTCAGCCAAATTGAAAGCCACTATCCTAATGCTGTCATGTCTTTTCAAAATTGACACTTACCTTCTACAATTATGGATCAAAAATTAAACACGTACTAAAATTATGCATAAACATTCACTCATAAAGAAAACAAAATATTTTATATAATAAAGTGTTCTTTTACATATTAGCCAAACATATCTCATTAAAATTGAATAGAAATGTCTTATGATATTAGTCAAACATATCTCATTAAAATTGAATAGAAATATGTCTTATGAATGACTATATATATATATATATATATATATATATATATATATATATATATATATATATAAAATAAAGCAATATAGCACTTATATAGACGTGAATGTGTATCTGCAATTAGGTTATCGTTTCCCTGATATGTTTAATGTAATGACAATGTTGTATTCCTGCTTCATCAAACTCAAACTCGACAATATCTGATATTTGTTTTTCATTTTGTTAATGAAAGTAAGGAGTTGCTGATACAGCCATCTGAGAAGGAGCTGACCTAAGACACTTTTCAAAGTGTTCTAAAGACAATATTAAAGCCGAACATTCCTTCACGATTGAGGAATAATTTTTCTGGTGCTTGTTTAATATTTTTTTTAAAAATAGGACACTGGATGAATCACACCATTATGTCTTCCTGAATAAATACTCTATCAACCCCTACATCATTGGCATCAACATACATTTGAAACGATTGGCTGAGATCTGGCGGTGAGAGACCTGGTGCAGTCTTAAGTATGGCCTTTAGTTTATCAAAAGCTTTCTGATAGTTGTCATATCTATGCATCTGGACTTTCTTACTCATCAAATTGGCCAGAGGTTCAGCAAAATTATGGAAAAATTAGAGCAAAATTTCTGATAATATCCAGCCATACCTAAACATCGTATCAGTTGTTTTTTTGTTACTGAAAGGCACAGGTTAATTCAGAGATAGCCTTGACCTTAATTTCTTTTGGTTTAACTTCACTGTGTCTCACAATATGTCCTAAAAACACAACACAAACATGGTTAAAACGAACTTTTTCTTAAATTAATGGTCAAATTTGCACACTGAATCGATAAAAGAAATTATGAATGGTTTTCATGTGATCTGTCCAGGTGTCGTTGTAGATGATGACTTCATCGAAGTCGAGACAAGATATAATCATTTTCATGAAACGCTGGAACACTGAAGGCGAACATTTTATCCCAAATGACATCACTTTATATTAATAAAGTCTATTTGGAGTTACGAGTGCCGAAATTTCCTTGGTTCTCTCTCTGAGTTGAATTTCTTAGAATCCTTTCAAAAGGTCAACTTTGGTGACGTATGTTGCATTTCCAATATCGTCAATGCAGTCGTCCATTCTTGGCATTGGAAATTAATCTGTTTTGGTGACAGTGTTCATTTGTCTATAGTCGGTCCACATCCGGAAAGTGCTATCTGGTTTCGACATTAAAACACATGGTGAACTCCAGTTATTTTTGCTTGGTTCTATGAAATCATTCTCCAGCAAATACTGAATTTGTTTTTTCAAACATTCCTGTTTGAGAGGAGTCATCCTGTAAACATGCTGTTTAACACGTGTAGAATCTACAATTTCAGAGTCATAATAGATTTTATTTGTTTGTGTTGTAAGATCTGGAAACAAGTGTTCTTGTTCACATAATATATATTTTGGTTCACTCTTTTCCTGTGGCTATAGGTCTGAAAGTTTCTGATCCAGATTATTCAGTAGTTCTGAATTCCGAAGATTGCATCAAAGTTACTACAGTCCAATTGCTTGCCATTGTTTAAATCATCACTGTGTAGGACAGGTACAACCAAACTGTCTGAATGATTAACCTGGCTATCTCTAACAACATACTCTTTTAACATTTATATGGCAAAGTTGTTTCTGTTTTCGCCTCCCATAAGTTTTAATGATATAATTTAAGTCTCTTTCCAACTGTATAAGGACCATAATACTTAGCAGCAGAGAGGGTGAACCCTACAAATTGGATTCGAGCAAAAAATATCTAAAAAAAAAAGATCACACGAAATGTTTTTTTAAAAAAGTCAATACGTCAAACGTTGTTACTTCGCCGTTGACATCCGTGTTTATAAAATTTTGTGAGTGATCGTTTATGTACTCGTGCATGGAAAATTT
>JAECUM010009217.1:0-51226 GCA_016617855.1 Megalonaias nervosa
CTTGCAGGGAAAAATACACAGCATTCACAGTGATCATCCGTCGGATTGAAACTAATTGGTGAGTTTTATTGCTGTGGTTTATTTTTTGACTAAAGTATTGTTGTAGAGGATAAAGAATTTATGAAATTTACGTGAATAATGTTTAAACTTAACGTCCTATTTACTGAAGAAAAAAATAACTTTTCAGTGTGATATTAATTATTTCGTCATAATTCACAGGTGATAGAACATGGTTTTTGTGGATTGCATACGATATATCTATTTATATAGGATTCTTTTTTTCGGAAAAATGATAATCGACAGACGTAATGTAATAATAGGGAGTTCTCTGCAAAAACTCGGGAGATATTATGAGATCGGAAAGTGGACGTGGAACGACCCCAAAACTCTGGAGTTTTTTTTCCCCGGCGTGAGAGTTGACAATAAGGTTTTCTAAATCCTAGCCGTCTACAGAAAGATTTCCAACTGTTCTTTTCTCCACCGTTTTTAGCATGTTGTATCCATTTGACTTCGCTTTCATGCAAGTAATGGAGCCATCACACAGCTTTGGCGAAATATTGAGTGCTAACCGAGACATACGATCGAGATGGTATAATAGCTAGTTTGTTCTCGGACATGAACTTATTATCCACACATCTTAGAGACAGTAGAAGATTCCTTCAAAGGATCAATACCACCATGATCCAGAAATAATTTTTTAAGTTTTCCACGGCATAGGCATGTAATGCCACTATAATACCATTCCAATCTTGCCGTACGTCCGCATAACGCCCCGTCCATGTAAACCTACAGCATAACGTTGGCAACCGCTCCGGTGGCCTATTGGTCAGAGCGTCCGCCTCGGATGCGGGAGGTCGCGGGTTAGAACCCCGGCCGAGTCATACCAAAGACTTACAAAAATGGTACTAACAGCTGCCTCGCTTGGCGCTCAGCATTAAGAGGTTAGTGTTAGGACTGGTCGGCCTGGTGTCAGAATAATGTGACTGGGTGGGACATCATGCCACATGTCTGCGGCATGATGCCCCAGTGCTAGACATCACTATAAACTGTCACACTGCAGACATCGTAGCGATATGACTGAAAAATTGTTAAAAGCTACGTTAAAAATCTAAATCACACACACTCACACAGCTTAATGTTGGTTCCCTTAAGTCCCCAAGTGCCACTTACTACGAGCACATTATTTGCTATATCATGCAGAAGAAATGGGAGCTAAGTGCCTTTCACAATGACACACCGAGGTAGCCAACTCGGTCTGGCCTGGGTGGATATCGGACTAGCGACCCTTTGATTACGAGTCTGGCGCTTTAGCAAGAAAGATATTGCTGCTCACAGCGGGAGAGATATAAAGATTGAAGATTGTTTTATATTAATTTGATACTTTTTTATGTACATGAAACAGATTTGTTTCAAAATGTGTTGGACAGTTAAGAGATTGGGAAAAGTGCAACGATGTGTCTGATGACTTTGGAGACAACAGTGTCATATATATTGCCTACAGGATACGTATTTATCGAAGATAATGTAACATGTATCAGAGCTTAATGGGGTTTGAATGGTTCTTTTACCTGGCATAGGTCTAATTTTAAAAAAACTGCATTTTATATAATAATAAATTATGTAATAATAATTTTAATATGATATAAAAGATCTGATAAAGGATGTTGATAGTAAATAATTCTAATATATATATATATATATATATATATATATATATATATATATATATATATATATGACAACTAGTCCTATCTAAAAATGATCGTCCAAAACTTAACAATAATGTTAATGAAAGTATATGTGAATATAACAATGAGCCAATAATCATTTCGGTAATTTTAATTTGGTTCAATATCGTGAACTGGATTCTTAAACTAGAAAGATACATATAGTCTTATGGTCTCATTTACTGGACTAAATTCATATTTAAAGATATAAACATTGGAGAAGAAAAAGGCATGTAAAACAAGCGAGATTAGAATTTTTATATCAGAGATTCTCATGCCAAAAGCAGAAAAGTAAGTGATCTGGTCACTCCATTTAAATATTACACTTATACTCTAATAATTATATTAGAGTTATGAGTTTGTGAAAATTCAATATATCTTCCAAAAGATAATAAATATATTAAGTGGAGGTAAAAATGGGATGTTAAAATGAAAATTGTTTTTAAATGATGAAGTTAAAATATACATCATTACTTTATGATGCAATAATGGAAAATGTATCAAACAGATATGCAACTAACAATATCTAATTATTTCTAGAAATCCATTTGATAGAAATTGGTTGTAAAACCATTTTACATGCTTTTTTATAAACCATATTTTTTTAATGTAAATTATCACAGGAATAAGAACCTATTCAGGAAATATAATCTATAAAGAATAGTACTTCTATTGAAAATAATATTTTAGAGTTATTAGAATCCAAAAAGAAAAATTTTGAAACAAATAAATATAAACTTTGAAGATGTATGATGCGGTCAAAGACATAATGGGGATGGAAGATGGCAACAAGATAGGAACTTGAAATTATGTTACAACAACAATCATGAAAGTAATTAATTAAGAAAATGAAATTTTATATATATATATATATATATATATATATATATATATATATATATATATATATATATATATTAAATCTCATATCCCAAGAGAGGTTACACATTTTTATCAAAATCTTTACATACAGGAAAATGAGAACAAAGATAGAGATTTGAATGATCTTCAAAATTGCCACATTTAAGTTGAATTTAAGACCAGACTTCACAATTATAACATTTCTTAGTTAGCTCAAGATCAGACTTCAAAATTATGACATTTCTAAGTTGGATCAAGATCAGACTTCAAACTTGTAACATTTCTAAGTCAGATCAAGACAAGACTTTAAACTGAGAAGGACAAATTAGTCAGAAAAAGGCAAAAGATTGTAGAAACAATGCGAAAAATAATATAAGTCCTAGATTAATAAGTTTTAAAGCATATATTGGGGGGGTGTAAGTGTTTTTGTATTCATACTGGGGAATTTATAGTCAAAGCATTAAACATAGCATATGACACTGTCCCTTTTCCAAAAGTTTTGCAACAAGGAATTTTTACCAAAACAGTATTTATAAAACTGGTGCCCTATACTTAACTCTGTTTATAAATTAGCATCAGAATATATTGTCAAAAGAAGAAAAAAATAAAGAATGATATAACCTTTTGATGACCAAACCAGTTCTGTTAGAGGCAGATGTATTTGTAAAACCATAAGGTTTACTTATGACAACATGAATATCACTGATGAAATACAATTACCAGATTTTTTGTTAATAATTGATATTTGAAAAAAAAATGAATTCTTTTTTCATGGAAATTTAATGATAATACTCGAGCCTTTTACAAGTGTGGACCAATGATAAGCCTATTGTCAAAGTTTGTTGTGGGGTTTGTATGCAACATCTCATTTGTAATTTGTCAGAATGGATTTATATCTGAATTCCTCAATGTTTCTAGAGACTGTTGAAAAGGTGACCTAATATTTCCATCTTTATTTGACATGAACACTTACAGCATCAAATGACACAAGAAATATGTTTTGGAGTGATGTTTTATTGGCTTGGGATGTTTTATTTGCTTGGGATGTTTTATTGGCTTGGGATGTTCTATTGGCTTGGGATGTTTTATTGGCTTGGGATGTTGGGATGTTTTATTGGCTTGGGATGTTTTATTGGCTTGGGATGTTCTATTGGCTTGGGATGTTTTATTGGCTTGGGATGTTCTGTTGGCTTGGGATGTTCTATTGGCTTGGGATTTTTATTGGCTTGGGATGTTTTATTGGCTTGGGATATTCTATTGGCTTGGGATGTTTTATTGGCTTGGGAACTTTTTATTGAAAAATATGTACCTCAATCAAAAGAGGATTTTATGAAAACAAACTTGTCAATAACCCACTAATGAGAAACAAGGCATACATTATGTATAAATAAAGATAGTGATATGCTTACATACCATGGATGTTTTCTTTAATTTGACAACTTTAATGCAAAGACTGGTATTAATACAATTCAAAGTGATATTCAGATTATAAAGTAATTATGTAGAAAATTAAACCAAACACCAGACACATGCACAAACGCTATAACTGTATCTGTTACAAATAGGATATTAAACCTAAAATATGATACATGCATGAATGCTATAATTGTATTCCTTACAAATAGGATATGAACCCTAAAACTAGATACATGTTCCAATGCTATAATTGTATCCCTTACAAATAGGAAATTATTCTTCAGAGCAATAATGGTTGTAGAGTATTACAAATTGCTTTTGAACTCGAATGTTTTCCCAACAAGAAAGGTTAAACTTTACTCCTGATTATTAGCCAAATCTGCATTCTAAAGTGTTTAAAGTAACAAAATACTCAAATTGACATTGTTTATATCGCGTTGTGCATACAATATTACAAAGGAAATAATTTTCACATAAAATACTCCTTATGACACTGATAAATGTACTTTGTTGACAGGTTTACCTGCAATATTGCTGGATTAAGTTTTGGAATGTAATGTTTATAGGTTACTGCATTTGTATGGGAAAATATGAAGGAGTTTTTCTAAGTAGTACTGCACAACCTTTGGGAGTACATTATTAGTCTGAAAAAACGAGTTTATATTTTTACATACAAATGCAGTAACCTTTTTTATTATATACTCATTTTGTTATCCTACCTAAGGCTAAATAATAAAGGAATCCACTACAAGAAACAAAGTAACTGAATTTATGCTTTATTTCAAAATAAATACACAACCATAGATTCATCAATACAGTAGCAATATTAATGCACACACAGCCCCACCCAGCAACCTTCGAACTTCATCATGCACTCAACATTAGTTTTTAAAAAATTATTGTTTGGTCTACTTAAACTTGAAATTTATAGTCATATTTTAAATGAATGCACATTGAAAAAATTTGCAATTGGTGTGGAATGGATGGATTTTGGTGGGTTTTTTTTATCCAACTCAATTCTGCTTTTCTAATTATGATGGACTGGATTTATTGGATCAATTCAGTGCAGTAGGGAGAATGTGATTTCAGTTGGAAATGTCGAAATTACATTCTAGTTTTGGTGTTTATCAGGTTTTCCATGATATGGGTCACGCCATTTGGATTTGCAGAACTAAGAAAGTACATCTGGAGGAAATTCAGTACGCATAAATGTAAGTGTATTTATTACCATTCTTATTAGCAGCTAAAGAAGACGTACGTTTATGCCCTATCACTTGCATTCTTGATTGCTATGGAACCCAGCTATGACCTGCATCAGTCACTGTGAATGCCTTCAGTTGCTAGCCTAACATTGTATCAAAATAGTTAAATGGGGAAAATTGCAAAGTATATGTTGTGCCACAGTCCATTAACCAGCAGAAAGAATACTTTTTGTCATCTTAGCTTATTGGCTCTGAGGTTCTTAGTTTCCTACCAAAACCTTCAGTTGCATTTTTCTTGAATTTAGTATTTTGACTGATTAGTACAATGGTACATCTCTGATAGATATGCAATAGCCCTTGGCCTCAATATGCTTTTCTGTGCTATTTTTATAGACCCTAGAGAGCACTGGTCATAGTCTGAAACATTCTATTTGCAAAAAGTTAAAAATATTTCTTCTAAATAACTGTTGAAATGATCAAAATGGTATTTTCAATTACTGAGTCTCTCACGTTTATTATTGACATGGCAAATATCATGTTTATTCATTTGTTTGTTAGAAAGTTTCATTTGTGACTCAGGGAACTCATCCACACCATAAGCTTTATCATCTCTACTTACAAACAGATGAAACAGCTTCTTTAGTTCATCCATGAACAAATCTAATAAATCAAAGTTATAGAATGAGTGTGTCGTATGTGTTTTGGGAACATAAATGCAAGTCAATTAAATTTTTCAGACATTGATGAATGTAAAAGCTCTCCTTGTGAAAATGCCGGTAACTGTACTAATACTAATGACTCCTGTACATGTGACTGTTCAAATGGTTGGACGGGAGAAAACAGTACAACAGGTGGACATTTACTCATTGATTCTGATATGTGTATTTTTCCATGAGTTCCCAATACACTATACTATTTTTGACATGTGTTGTGCAGTATGAAAAAATATGGAAAAATACTGCATGATTCTGACAATGTAATGTTAATGTAGAAAAAAATGAGTATGTAATAAAATGGATTATGGAATGTAATGTAATAGGTTATGAAATGGAATGTAATAGGTTATAGACTGTAATGTAATGTCATATATTATGGAATGTAATTAACAGATTATGGAATATAACAGGCTATGAAATGCAATGTAATAGGTTATGGGATTATTGTAATAGATTATGAAATGCAATGTAATACATTATGTAATGTAATTTAATAGGTTATGGAATGGAATGTAATAGGTTATGGAATGAAATGTAATAGGTTATGAAATGGAATGTACTAGGTTACGGAATGATGTTTCTCACAACGGAATGTAATAGGATATGGAATGATGTTTCTCACTGGTTTTGAGATGTATGGAAAATAGTTCTAGTGCTAAAATGGTTTTATTTGGAGATACAGATGTAGAGTAATTCTACTTTAAAAGATTGTTATCTTCTTCTTCTTTTTACCACTATTTCATAAATTCCTACCAAAGAAAGTGATGTACCCATAAGTGATTTTAAAAATTTCATCAAAAAATAATATACATTAGTCAAATATGTTAAGGTCATATTGGATAGGAAAGAAATGTTTGTGCTAACTTAGGAACAGTAGGAACCATTACAACTTCTTTCTCACTGTATTTGAATTTTGTATTATATTCTATAGCTGCATATTTTCGAGTGTGATATACAAGGTGACATACTAATAGCAAACATTGAGATTCAATTAGCACAGAAATAACAATATCATTCCCTCTCCCTTGTCCGGTGTGTGTGTATTTGTGTGTGTGTGTGTGTCTGTTTTACAGCATTGAACTAAATACATTAGGAATTATTCTTATTTTTGTAATAGATACAATGTATGTTGACAATTTCAAATTGTAATAACTGTAAGGGAGATAATGCATCGTCCAATCGTATTGCCATTCTGTATAAGAAACAATAATGTTTAAATGGTTTTTAATGAATGAATGATACACCATACTGTATAAAACCAAATCAAATGCATTTCAATTAATCAATGTTTTGATGCACCCTTGAAATACATGCATACGAGCAAGGATATGGACTTACATACATAGATACATACATACATACATTCTTTAATTAAAAACAATTCAAACAAAAAGATCACTAAATTGGCAATGAAAACATGTCTGCCAAACATGGCACAAACTTTAAAATGATAGACTTTAAACAAAGCAATTAGTCTCTATAGGCATTAAATTCTGTAACTAAGTCCTTGAAAAAATGCATCATTCTAAACTTCACTCCTTCTGGAACTGAAAGATATAGAAATATATTTCCATCAAATATTTAAGTTAAGATGGTGTACAAAAACCAAGAAGAGTCAAAGGGAATTAACACTACTACCATGCATTCTCACAGAGGATGCTCTGCCGTCAAATGATTTGGTTTGGAAAACCCCACTATAATAGCTCAATGATTCCAAATGTGATGAGAATCGAACATAATGAGCAACTTAACTGTCCAATAGTCTTTTCTAAAAGAAGAATTCAACATTCTCCTGAAAATGCTTTTCTTTAAATAAAAAATAATGTCATACTATTAAACCTAGATTAGCAACCCCAGTACAGGGCATATATCCCTTAGAATTGTCCCAGTTTTACATGGGCACTGCACTTTTTACATATGTTAGTAACTTTCTGTATTAAAGACTGATATAAAATATATATGAAATAAAAGCCAATAAAATTATCTTTCTAAATATGTATTACTTGTTAGTGTTATTTATTTGGATTTACACTTTATCGCAGGTTGAAAAGTAAATTACAGGTAATTTACGCTTCCCGCACAAAATCGATACTGCCTTGACCTGTATGTAACGTGTGGTTCATTTGGAAAATTATGCGACCGGGTTAATAACTATCAATATTCATGAAAATTTCCAGCCAATCAGAAAATTGAATGATGGTTAGTGCGGAATTTGAAGAATTAAAATATCACAAGCCATGCTGAAGATATAGTGATGCAAATTCAAGTGCCGATCGTACGCGATCCTCAAAGTTTACAAACATTCTTCACACGTCATTAGATTGTACATATTCTCATCTTTAATTTCATGTCTAAAACGTCAAAGGAGATTTAGTGTGCCGGATTTTGCTTTGAAGGTAAGGACTTTTGAGTTTTTTTACTTCGCTGAGCATGTACTATGGACGCCATCTTGAATATATTATGATGTTAGTAAACAAACGTTTGTAACCAGTAGTTTAAGGCCACATCGATTAGTAAATGTCCATAATATAGTGTCTACAACTTGTGGCTAACAAATACATGGTTCTAAATCGAGTTTTATCATATATTCTTTTATTTTAAAAGCAAATATCTTTTGAGAATTTGTCGAGACGACCGTTCTTCATAACCATGCAATATCGCAGTTAACATCGAATTTAGTTTTCTCGTTCAAATCATTTAAACAAAAGCAAAACAAATTCTTTTAAATGATGTGTGAAGAACTACTTTAAAGACTAAGATGTGTTTCATCAACAATGAAAACAATTTACAACTCAATTATTTCAACCGAATGGTGACATTTATATTAAAGTAGGAAGTAAAATATGAGATTTTCAAATTACCATAACAATAATTAAACTTGAAATTTTATGCATAATCCATGATTAGTAAAGCCTTGGATTTGATACATAGTTACCAGCATTAACTTTATTAAAATTTCTATTTGAATGGTTTTGCTGTGGAGAAAAGAAACATTTTTGATTTAACACCATATATTAACATGTTGCTGTGTGTGTTAGCACACAAAATATTACAAACAAAATTTAAATATTGGTGAGATTTTTCTTGAAATAACTTTCCCTGTTGTAGACGTACATCTTTAATAATTGCAAATACGAGTCCAGCATGTTGTTTTACATAAAGCTGGAAAGTTTTATGAATTTATCAATAAAAATAACAAAATTACATCAATTTATGTTCAATTTCCTTTTTTTCTGGTGCCAATGATTTATTGTGTGTGACAATATTATTATAAGGAAAAAGGTGAACAAATTGATAGAAAATTGGCAACTTTAAAATGTCATAAGTTTACTTCTAGTGGAGATATTTTCAAAATTTAAACTGTTCTATGCTGCTTGAGATGAGATCTATTATTTAACAGTGTTTTAAAAGCAATTAAATGACAATGAAAAATCAGCTGGGGTTGCTACCTAGATCATTGATGCCGGAGCTTTCTGACCTCAGTTAGGTGCATTAAGACCCTATACTCACCATCAACACCACCACCAACAAAAGTGAAGAGTATGCATGTTACAAAAACTAAATTTTTCTTTCATCATCATCGCAATATTAATTCTTCAGCTTGAACCAGCTAACCATTATGAATAATTTTAATCCTCCTCCACTTTCACCAACCTATACTCTTTTTTATTCTAAGATTACACATAGTATCTATTTAATCTTTTTTTTTTTTCCTTCCTTGCTGATTTCCAAACAAGAAAAAACTGGACAAGGAAGACATGTTTTGTCGTGGGGCAGCACATTGCTGTTTTAAATCCCATGAAACAATTTATAATCACCTTTCATTCTTTTAAGGAAATGAAATCTACTCATCTCATTTCACTCCTCACGTTTGGTGGTGTATCTTTAAAACCATTACATAACACATTTTGGTTTTTAGTCTAAAATATTGACTTTTTAACTCAACTACTTCTCAAACACCACCCACAAGCAAAGTATAAGTTTTGCATTCAAGAATTATCACACGGAAATTAATACATTAAAGCACTTATAATCACAAAGGCATCTGTACAACAAAAATGCATGACCCATGTGACATTGAAAGGAACAAGACTTTAACACAAAATTATGTTAGGGTCCCTTTCAAAATCTGTATAGATGTCAATGAAATCACAGATTTTAAACAAGAGAAGCACATGTGATAACACATAATTTTACAATAGCAAGTCCTTTCAGCTGCTTCCAAAACAGAACTAGCTAGATGTCTATTTCTCTTTCAGCTGGATCATTTATAGTGTAGAAGAGATCAAAGTTCAGATAATGGCATGGCCATTTTTATGATTCCAAGAGCAGGTAGGTAATAGTCAACATAAGATGACTGTTCTCTATGTAATCTTTGCCTATGCTTGTGGATTCTTACGCCGTAAGATAATATACCATAGTAATCGCATTACCACCATGATGACAAAAAGTACAAAAGTGTAATTCCATAGCGGCCATGAGATGTTCTGCATCAAGAGCACTACATCTGCCGGAAAGTGCGTCATTGTGGAATTACTGGTTGGATCCACCATAGAGCAAATAGGAATCAAGCTCATTGTTGGATCACACCTGAAAGAATAAGGAGAGAGAAAAAAGTAAAAATCTTTTTAACGGAGTAAAAACATTCAAGGCTGTGTTCCTTTGAAAAAAAAATGAACACCAAGATACTGGCATTTGAAAAATGTACATCACAGTAAAGAAAAAAAGAGGGAAGGATGGAGTGTGGAGAGATATTTGGTAGATCAAATAATGTAAATATGCTTAGGTGATTAAGAATAAAGGTACATTATGTTGTTCATCACACAAACATATTTAATATAAACAAATCTGTGAAAAGTGTGGCAAATGTCATTTTATCACATGACTACTGTGTTAAGTAACATAAAGAGTATCTCAAATGGGCAATGATTTAATATTAAAACTATTCAAGGAGTTTCATAACTTCAGATTAAATCATTACTCATTTGAGATTATATTTATCATTATTTATTTTTGGTTGACAATGAAACCATGCTTGTCCTGGGGATGGTGTGCAAGATCCATGTCTTGTGTTAGTTTATATGTACAAGGATGAGTGTGCATCGCAGTACACAATCATTCATCCATATATAAACTGTACATCCTTACAGAGCAGTGTGCTGGCTTTTCTTGGCTTTGCCACATTTTGGGTTTTAATAATTCTTGCATCTCGTGGGTTAGGACCAGTTGTCATTTTGGTTTATCTTTCAGAAAATTCAAGGTACATCTGACCCTTTGAGTCTTGTTTGTATTATACAGTCCCCCAACACACAACTTAATACAATGCCAACCCACTCAAAGTGAAGTGTACTGTATCTAAAAACCAGAATGTGTTGAAAGGCTTTCAGGTGTTGCATCGCCTTGTTGCCCAGACTTCTATTAAGTTTCAATGCCATCATCTGAAATTGGCCCTGCTTTTCTAGGCAAATTGCCCTTTCCTTCATTCTTTGGTTGCATTATTTGCCTATGATAACTTGGTGTAATTTAGTAAATTCAAGTCCAGGGTGCAAGCTGGTGTAACTGCATTTGCAAAGTTGCCTTTCAAAGATTGACCAAAATAAATCCTGACTGAATCTTGACCCATTGTCTCTTTTTTAACACAAATAAAGAACTTCTATAGGATACTGCATAGTTCATGTGTTGGAATTTGATGAATCTCCCTGTTTGTGCGCTTTCACAAAGGCCTTTAACAACTTTAAATCATGCATGGTTTTGATTAAAGTATTCTTGTAACGTATGTTTGAATCACCCACTGGTGTAAATCTTTGAACAATCTTTGATTTTTCTTTGTCTGCTTTCAGGACAATGTTTGGTTGTGTCGGTCTGTTCTCTTAGCTCAGCCTCAGGTGTGGTTAGAGGAACCATTATGTGACTCAGATCTGCCAGAATCATCATTTCTTTGCTGGTATCATCAATGAGAAAACCATATCTTGTCTACTGTGTGTTTCTGTGACCATATTTAATTTTATTGATTAGGTCCACTCTAGTACATATGCGTGTATTTTTGGAACCCCATGCATCATGGTTGTGGTGGAGAGAGAGTGGAGAGGATTAAGAGAAAACAACTCCACAATCTTTCCACATGTCCTGACAGAGTTGCCGCGATGGCTCACAAAGAATTGCTCTGAAAAATAAGCTTTCTTGTGAAGTCGTTGAGAATGAGTGCAGAATGGTCTCTATCAAACTGTGTATGTCCCTGCAAGAATGCTCTTTTGAGGTTGAGAGAGAGAGAGAGAGAGAGAGAGAGAGAGAGAGAGAGAGAGATTTATCTACATTATTATCAGGTCAGATGATTATACATATTACCTAGTTCTAATGAAGACTATGTAATAGATATGATGCCAAATCAAATTTTACAAAATCAAATTTTAGATTTATTAACAGTCACAAGGTCTTAAAAACTGTACTAATACTACTGAACTTTTTTCATTTACTAAAGGCTGATTAACAACTTTTGCAACAAGTTTACGCATTTACTTTAATCAAAGAAATCTTAACAAACTTACTCATTCACTTGATGAGACCTTGTTGAACAGTGCAAAGTTATGCTACTGTTTAAACATGAAAGTAATCCTCTGAGGTACAGTCCCCTCTTATACGGCCACCCTTTTGCAATGGGAAAGTGGCCTTATAAGATGGGTGGCCTTTCCAGAGGGGTAATGTATGTATATGTGTACATAGCAGGAAAGCTACATATAACTTAAAGCAGTTAATATCTTCATTTAAAAAAGCATTAATTATTAAAAATTAAAATGTTCTTCTTGTCTTAATAACAGAGTTATTTCAAGGTACATGATTTAATAGTTCGTATTCTTAGGCGTGAAATGTGAGTGGAGTATTGTTGGCATGTGCATTACAAAACCATTCAAAAACATTATTTAATCCTTGGCACATATGTTGTTTTGTATTTAAAATAATTATCTTTCCATTTACTGCATTTTCCCACTGCTACAGAATATTTTCTTTATTATTACAATCTTGTTTATTTGAGTCTTCGCAACATAAAATTGTTCGGCAAGTGACCTCTCCCTATTGTCATCAGGTCGAATAACTTTTACTTTTGTTCTAAAGTATTATTTCTTCATTTACGTGACATGCAAAAGTTTTGTAACAATTTATTCCTATGTTGCTAATCGTACAGTACTGCAATTTAATTCTGCAGACGAAACATTTGTAAACAGAATGCTTTGTTAAAAAGGAAGTGATACATGTACTGTCACATGATTTTTCAGTCTTTATCTGGTACCCTGTTTTGTTCAAGGTCAATTTGTTTCTCTGTGTGTGTGTGTGTTAATCCACAAAATCTATTCTTAGCCTATCTTATCATGTTATGATCTTGACAATTATGTCAGTCGTAATCATCAATTAAAAAAAAAAAACTCTGTGTGAACCCCAAAGCTCTATCAAACCATTGCTGACCCCATTCTATCTGATCATGTTATGACAATTAAAAACGTCCAGTTGTAATCATAAACTTTTAAAAAATTAACAAATTTTTAAAAATTTGCTGTGTGAAGCCCAAAGCTCTGTCAAAACACTGCTGACACCATCTCCTGCAAACATCAGCGTTAATGATATAATAATAACATCAGCAGTACATGTACTTTTAGCCAACACTTGTTTCAGTAACGAAAACATGACATGCAGAAACAGACATTGGGAAAAATAATCGCATTACTTACCTTACCATAATTAAGTATTGGTTCTGGACACATTAATAATAAAATGTGGCTGCTTGTGAGGGGTAAATTTTACATTTGTGCACAAATATGTTGGCCGCTGGTCGCGTTAGAGGGGTGGCCTTTCTTGAGAGGTATTTTTTAACACAAACTCGCTGGTGCCAAGGGATTCTGGCTGTAAAGAGTGGGTGGCCACTGGTCAAGGGGACCACTGTATGTACATTTAAATTCCCGCTGACACCCACTTCTGTCTAAAACAACAACAACAACAAAAATCCAGAAAAATCCAGAAAAAACTGAATTGACTCTTAAATGTGAACCACGTGTTTAGTCCTTGACAAGTAATGACCCAGTCACAAGGCTGAATATTTGTACACAGCTATGAACTTTAGTTCAATTCTGATTGCATTTATACTGTATGGGACTGTTCAATTAATTTATTGTTATTTCTGAGTGGGGATTTTTTTTCTTTCATTCATAACAAGGTAAAAATGTTTCAAATAATACAACCCTTTGCAAACTTAAATGGTCTCTCCCTAGTAAAGAATTAGCTTGAGCAGATGTTCTTCAGAAGTAAAGATAGTGACTACCGTAAACACTGTTATAAAAAATCAGCATCAGAAGACATGTCAATTTCAGCGTGGGAAAGGTGTGTTTCTAATATGAAGCCATCTGACTCAGCGAGTTGTAATTTACAGCTCTAATTATGGTTCATCATTAGCACCGAAAGTAATTATTTCTAATTAATCTGACCTCAGCGTATTGTTGAAATGAATGATAATGTCAAAAATTGTCAAATCTTCAATGTTCAACAAATCTAAGGCATTCTGTTTTGTTGTATCCACATGTCCTATTATTTAATTGTTCTTGTAAGGAAATATATAAAAACAAAATTTTTATCATGATAGAAAAAAACAATCATATGGAAAGGATGTATCAATAACCTAATCACAATATAGCTCTAAGATGTTTAATTATTTTAATGCAGTTTCCTGTTTGTGACTACTGAAACGTTCGGCTATCGAGACAAAAAAATAAAACATGCAAACCAATTTCTTTCCATAGTATTTAGCTGATTTCTATATTTGGTATACTGGTTTACAGATAAAATGGATTTAGTGGAAGACATGGGATTGATTCATCATCTGTCTCTCTTGATTGACGGATCGATTGATAAAATGTTAGCTGCCAAATTTACATTTCTCTAACATGATGTAATGACTTTATGGAAGTATAAGACCTATCAGTAGCAGTAATACCAAGTGTGGTCTCTATATTTATCTCAAATTGGTTTAATGCTTTCTAATGCATATTATGGAATCATCTAAGTAAATTAAATTAAACCTTCAGAAAATGCTAATGGACTTATTTTAAGTACATCTGGCGCAATGAATCTTATTTTTTTATAAATATCTCAATACTATGACATTGGAATGTACGGACACATTCATTTCGTTATTTCTGTTACAGTCTGTGCAATATACTTTGTTAAGTATCATAAGAAATTCAGTATAATTGCACTCTGCCATGTGAAGAATGATAGCAACAATAGACATCAAACTATTTACAACAAAATCACATTCATACTTGACAAAAGTGAAACAATATTGCACAAGTTCTGATCGTTACCCCATGCACGAGAAAGCCATTTTAGCTCAAGTGTTTGGAGGAGGGGTATAAAAAATTTATTTTTTTCATCAGCTGTCAACAAAATTGGGACCCATCATTCAAAAACCCACCTGAGCTTCAAATGACTCTTCATTATATTAAAAACAGTTGCTGAATTAATGAATGCAACAATAAAAAATATCTTGCACAGTTTATCAAGCATCTGTATCAATTTTCCCATTTTAAAGAGTCAATTTTGGCTCTCAAATCACATACAACAGTCTTCCAGAACATCGATTTTCCTCCATGGATTTGCAACCATTTTTAGAACAAAATCACTTTGAAATTATACAATATGACAGAAAATTAAATATGCAAAGTTCATCCATGTCAGCCTTGATATCAGTCAGAGGGTACCCTTAGAGGACTCAGCCTGTACTGTATGTTCTTTGCACAGCAGCATTGTTCTCCTTCTCCAACATTTTTAGTTTACCTTTCAGTTAATTTAGTTTAATTTACCTATGTTACATCACATGCCTATATCAGCAGATGTCCTGCATGCTGCATGTGCAGCTGTATATTATATAAAATGTTATTTTGGTTAGTTATTGACAGGTGCAAAAAAATAAAAAGTTATAACAAAATATTCAGAATTTTTCAAATACTCCTCATGCATTAAATTATGTCCCATTGGGTTTTAAAAGTGTTCAGTGTGTCAGTTTGCATAATATGTGCTTTGTGAATGTATATAATACCACTTTCATGTCTACTGAAATAAAGCCACACCATAAATTTGGACAAACACTCATCTTTGAGACTAGGGGTGTTTTAATTTGTTTTTATGTCTTACATTCTGCTTTCTACTGGTTTTCATATCTGCTCATGCACATTTGTAAGATATATTCGCCTTCACAAATCTCCAATTTATGTAAATTAATAAACATTATAGATAACTGCAGGTTGTGAGAAAATTGAAGCCATGGATGAGTGGAAAATTGCATTTGGTACATCCTTGTTTCTGGGCCTTTTTCTAGCATATGATTGATTCAAATGACTCAGTAGATTCCAATTCAGGGAAATGAAAAAATGAAAATGAGATTAACAATGGGTAAATCTTCTCTCTAACCCTAACCCAGTTATCACATAAATGAGAATTACACTCCTGTTCTAATGCCTTTCAATACTTACGGAATGGGTGCAGCTTCTTTGAATTCTAGATGGATGAAGGCGTTTAATCCATAGTAGAAATAAGACACATATTTTGCCCATTGCAACCAGACTGGGGGCGTGGCAAAAGCACCACCTGGAATTGAATTTAAGGTCAATGGATCATAAAATTCACAGCCATTCTTTCATTCTCATGAGTTACCAGATACTGAGGCTAAAAAACTATTCCCGCATGTCAAACTTGATATGACTAGTTCTACCAGTATATAAAGTATAATTTCAAAGTATATTTTCTTCTAGTTAAAAGTCTCACAAAAAAAATCAAAGTTAAAGAAAGTAAATCAAAAGCAAAATTAATGGTGCCTCAATTTTATTTTACTAAGAAGGCTTAAGATGTCATCACTTTTCAAACAGGAAAACTAAAAACTAAAAAAAAAAAAAAAAAGGAGAGAAAATTTGGATATTATTATACTATACTGAAAGTCAATCTTAGTTTACATAACAGCTCCAACAGTTATTACCCAATCAAACTATATAGCTGTAGCAGCTAACAAAGACTGCATTCAGACACCAATTATGAATTTAAAATATCTAGATATGTTGCATTTCAATTTTTTCACATTACATGCACTTTTCTCTAAGTATCTAACTGAATTTTGTAATGAATAAACACACTCAAAGAAAAGTAACCACAAGTCAAAATATAAAACAAAATCTGCTTGAGCTGGGGTTATTAGTGTGATACATAGACCAATCGACCAATCAACTGACCAACTAATCGATTGAAAAATCGAAAGCTCTATCAAACAGAATGCATCAAGAATTTTGACCAAATCTGCTGTTGAATTAGATGGCTTTTCTAAGTTATTGTTGACTGAATATTTCTTGTGAGACTTGGGTCACAATATTCATCATAACATAAGTTGTAGTTGTTATGATGAATATTGCAGTAGTAGTAGTAGTAGTAGTAGCAGTAGTAGTATTAGTATTTTGTTAGTGATGTAATATTTTGTCAAAATAGATGTACTTCCCAATATCTGAAACTAAAATAATTTTTAATCAAGGTTAATAATTTCAATAGGACTGGATGGATTCACAGGAGCATGTATACATGCATATGTGTGTGTGTGTGTGTGTGTGTGTGTGTGTGTGTGTGTGTGTGTGTGTGTGTGCAAGGGGATCATGTAGTTCAGTTATCATGGGCCTCATACCTACCTGAAGACCAAGAAAATAAATATACCATCATTACCGAAGCCTCTGTGATTTGATTCTGACTACAGATTTTATTACTGTCATCTAAACTTTTTCAACAGTGTTTTCTCAATTTAACCCATTGAAGTAATAATACAAACTCTAAAAATGCCAAAAAGGTTTTATTATTTTATAAGGAAAAGAAAGAAACTTCCAGTGCATATATGGTTGTTAATAAGGGTTTTCTATAAAGTTATACATGATGATCTAACTTGACTGAAGTGTAACCAGTTGAAATTCAAGCTCACTTAATATTATATAAATATACTTTACTTTAACCTATTCAGAATGGAGGTAGGCTTTATAGCAATACAAACATACAACAGATTAAAATAATGATTTGACAAGGTTGATTATCAAATAGTCCTCATTTTGAACACTGAAAACCCCTTAGCCCAATCAACTTTTTTGTTTTGGCCTCAATCCTTAATTTATATCTCCTCTTAACTGTTTAGAGTCTATGTTATGTTATGGTCTTATATACTTTTCTAACAATTTGACGGCTCCACACATACAAAAACAGGTACCCCTTGAACCAGATGTGCCAACAATTATTAGTTTTGCACCTAAATTGCAAAAGATCTGTCAGAACCAATGTTCTGTCATGCTTTTAATTCACACATTTACAATTGCATTAAAAATCCAAAACACAAACACAATCACTTTGTGAAGCGGTTTTGTGGAATGTCCCTATCAGACACCAACACATTATTTTTCTCTCATTTCTTAATGGTACATAGTTGGGGGGGGGAAGACAAGATAATGTATAATGGTACAGAGACAGAAATGCAGAAAATTTTCTTAACATTTTCTCATCATTTATAAAGTTCTAAAAATTTAGTTTGCAATAAAGAATGTTTTTGTAAGCAAGGATTTCTGTTTATATGCTGGCTAAATTTGATGTTAAAATAATAAAACCACTAGAAAAAGTATATATAACATATTTAATTGCAAAATAATGAAAAGCATTGGTGAAATATTTTCTTTTTTTTGCATATCTTTATTTTTGCTTGTGAAAAATTTATCTGCATAGTTTCACATATGAAAATAAAAGATTCCCAGCATTCAATACTATGCTTGAGTGTGTGAACCTGCAGTAGATATACTCGCAGGTAGAAGAAATGGTCACTTTGCGACTTAAATAGAAATGGCATCACCTTTCTTGTATGGAATTTCTCTTTCTCTGTCTTTCCAAAGATATCTGACTAGCCAGCTTTACCTTCTCTATGAAGACATGTCGCCTGTACTGCATTGTATACAATGCTAACAACCTGGTGTTCTGTGATGTTCAATCAGACTTGCTTTGCGACATTTAGAGGAAAATAATTTTGCAAAATGTCATAAATGTATTTTATTGCAACAGATTAGGGTCATATGGAAACCTCATAGACTGGTAATACATATATATGTATATGATCAGCCTATGAACAGGATTGAAATTAAAATGAATTTACAAAAGCAGATGGAATTCTGCAAGGTGAGTTTATTTTCTAAGCTTCAATTTTCAGGAGCAAATTTTGTAAGATTTATAATAATAAAGAAGTTATTTTTTCCTGTGTAAATCTTTTTCAGGCTTGTTCACTATGCAGTTTTGTGAATAAATATTGTACTGACTTACTCATGGAATCAGAAGTAACTATGACAAACAAACATAAATATGTTAAAGAATATCTGATGGTCCTCTGGTCATTATCAAAATGGTGCAAGGCTGTACATCAACTGTTTGTACGGGAGAAGGGGAAGAATCTGGATAGCACATTGGTAACATGTTCAATCTGAACCTCTGCAGTTGAGGTTCTACCCCCGACTCCAACACATGCTCTGGTAAGTGATCATTTAACCAAAGTTGGTGGCTTCCTCTTAGTTTCTTGTTGCCTTCATCTCAACAACCACACAATACCGACGGCATCTGACAAGTCGAGAACGCATTCCGTGAGATATGATAAATTATGCAATTGAAATAAAAAAAATAAGAAGAACAGATTGTCAAAGGGACAGACAGATAGACAGAAAATCTGATTGACAGATTACCAAAAAGCATCATTGATAGAAGCCCCAGCGATACTAGAATTAGGGTCCACGGCGGGTTGACAGCAGCTCCAATGAAAAGACCAATACTCTGTCATGATAAATGAAAGAAAATCAGGAAATGCTGTACCTTAAGGATGTGGTGGACAACCCGTCTCAGATCGACTTAATTTACCCACCCTGCACAACTTTATCTTACTTTATGCATCGTTTTGAAAGATTAGTATGTCTACTTCTAGATTTGGTATGTTGTGGTGCTGGCAAATGGAAGCAATGTCAAACAAGCACACTCCAAATGATCTAGAATTATTAACTTATTTTTACCACTGATATATTAATTCTCATCATTAGGCTCTACATAGAACATAAAGGCAGAAAATATGATTTATTTCTTTCAGATCAACTGAACAAGATATTTAACCATTACCTGACAATTTCTGTGTCAGGCTGTAAGGAAGTTTGTGGACCTAAGGACTGTACACCTCAATCAGACAAGTTTCATGCAACATTTCCATGACTAAATTGTTTCCCACAGCATGCTATTGTGTTAACTTACTATTATTTATCAGTTTGGAGGACTTTATTGTACTTTAAACACACTTCTATTTTGCTTAGTGGGTGAGAAAAACATTAACGAACCTAGTTATTTTCTTAATCAGTACAGCCAAAGTTTTTTCTTAGCATAAATCAGGTAGCTTTCCCAAGTATATTTTGCTGTGTAATGACAACAATTATAACAATATTACATAATTATCATGTACTTCAGCTTCTCCACTGCAAACATGAGAGAAAAAGAAATAAAGAAACAAAGGCAATATAGATTTAAATTAATTTTAAGATACAGACTTAAATTCAACATGTATTTGAGAATCAGCCAACTTTAATGTAAGTATATTGCATTTTCTTTTTCATAATGGTATAAGGTACATAGTTAAATAGTGTACCGCCATAGCGATGCCCCAAATATAATCTTGTTATTGCAACTAGTTTCAATTTTGATGGATTGATATGTAACTTAATAAATAATATGGTCCTCACCTTAAGATGCATTTATTTTCAAGTCACTTTATTGACGTAACTTTTGTTAAGAGTTACTGTCCTTTGAGTTTTGAGCCTGTGCAACACTCTAACTGGTGCTACTTGCCATATGATTTTGATGGATTGCAATGAGAAACAAAAATTGGTATTTAAAGAGTTATTACCCTTTCTGACTTTCAGCTGAATGCATTGTTTGACAGAAATTGTGAACACAACTACATGTAGTCTCATAGATTTCAGTGGATCATGATAAAGTTTGGAACAGTTATGATCATCAACATAAGATACTAATATCAACAAATGGCATTCCTCCCATACGTTTGTCAGACTCGTTGCCCCTTTTGACTTGTAGCTTCATGCAGAGTATGGGACAATCTCGTTAGCTCTTCCCATAGAAGAGTCGGGGTTATATTTACTTAAGCAACCTGTTCACTAGTTCTATTTCTTTTGTGCATCTTTGATTTCCATAGTTATGGCTCCACTTGCCATCATCACATCGTACATAAACTTAAAGTAGTCATGCTTTGTTTTCAACTGATATAAGTCATGCATCTGTTTGCAACAGGTACACCAAACTCCTGTAATATGGGCCAATTTAGGATTTCCCCCATCAGGGAGGGCGTTAATAATATCTGAGAATGCCACTGTTTTTTAAAATGTAATTATAGGGACAGGGTTAAAAATATCTATCTTGCAGATGTTTACTGTATAAAAAAAAGTACAGTACCGTGTTTAACGAATTTTCACTCAGTGTTTAAGGAGATGATATGTGATGGATAGGCAGACAGATGGAAAAACTGACAGAGTACATTATTCTTAAGTTTTGGAATAATAAATGCAGTACAATAAATGGCAACCATATCACGAAACAAAGCTGATGGGAAATGTCATCCCGTGAAAATTAAATAATTCGTTGGTTCAAAGACCAACCCACATTAGAGAAGCAATCAATACTGGGAGGATGGATGATGTAATTGAAAATCATATTGCATAAATTAGACTTCACATGCAAACATCATTGTATAGAATATCATACTATATCAAGACGTGTTCAATTAGCTTTTTAAGAATAACACTTTTGTACATGTAAACTGACAGTGAATACAGAAGAACTATGCAGAAAAGAGTGGCCTAAGTGGTTAGAGCATCCACCTGGGATGCAGGAGGCGTTGTGGGTTCGTGCCCCAGCCAATTGATACCAAAGACTTATAAAAATGATCCTAATTGATGCCTCGCTTGGTGCTCAGCATTAAGAGCTTAGTGTTACGACTGGTCAGCCAGGTGTCAGGAAAATGTGTCTGGGTGGGACATGATTGCTACGTGTCTGTGGCAGGATGCTCCAGTGCAAGACATCACTATAAACTGCCACAATGCAGACATCGTAGTGATATGACTAAAACTGTTAAAGTTATGTTCAAAATCAAGATCACACTTATACACACAGAGTAAATTACAAGTTCCTGTTTCAAAAAACCTGACTTCTCTAATTGATATGAAACAAGTATCCGTATGCAAGAAAAAAAAAATTAGCAAGAAATTTTACAGGTTATCACCTACACTTAGATAAAACAATAAACTGAAAGAAATCGAACCAATTATGTAAGTATTTAAGAAACAATTTAGTTGGAACTTGCCCTCTAAGCTTATGTGCTTCTAGATCAAGTGATGCTATGCCATCCCTCTCTGAAGGCAACAACCTCTAACTCTCCAAGAGGTCATAGTTTAAATGATAGGAGGCCAGGTAAAATTCATGTTGTAGTCTATAGTGTGTAGCCATACCTGTGCTGCAAACACATCTATCACAAGGACTCCTATACTTCCAAGAAAAGCCAGAATGCCATTTAAATTCGCAACCCAGTAGATGACACATATGTACACAACAGGCTGAATGATTGACAGTGGAAACTCGCTGATTGTCTTGGCAAAACAGAAGGCTGACACCCGATACAGTTTATAATTCCTCTCTTTGTTTATCACCTTCATTTCCTTTGGAACTGAAAAGATGTTAATTTCTCACTTTATGCTGGGCCCAAATAGAAATACCTAAGTGTCTGTACTTTATGCTGGACCCAAGCAGAAATACCTAAGTGTCTGTGCTTTATGCTGGGCCCAAGCAGAAATACCTAAGTGTCTGTGCTTTATGCTGGGCCCAAGTGGAAATACCTAAATGTCTGTAGTTAATGCTGGGCCCAAGTAGAAATACCTAAGTGTATGTACTTTATGCTGGGCCCAAGCAGAAATACTTAAGTGTCTGTACTTAATGCTGGGCCCAAGTAGAAATACCTAACTGTCTATACTTAATGCTGGGCCCAAGTAGAAATACCTAAGTGTCTGTACTTAATGCTGGGCCCAAGCAGAAATACCTAAGTGTCTGTACTTAATGCTGGGCCCAAGTAGAAATACCTAAGTGTCTGCACTTAATTACATATTCAGATTGAGCGTAGTAGCAGCTGCCATGAAAACCGTAAAGACAGAACACATAACTTTTGGATCAAGTTAATAAGCAAAAATAATAAGAACTATTCAAACTAAATGCAAAGGCATAGACTCTATTTGTGGTACACAATTTAGTTCAATATTCCCAAAGAACATCCTGTTTAACTCTACTGTCATTGTTATTCATTATTTTAAAATTAATTAGGCATTTTATGATGCACAATTTAACTTATTAAACACTGATTAATGTGCACATTAAAGATGATTTTAATGCGAAGAAATAATATTGTTTTAAAGCATGCTGCACTGATAAATTCCTCAAAAGAAATGCAGTACCTACATGTCGATATGGCATCCAGTAATGCGAAAAAGGCCCACTGCACTGTTGTGAAAAAGAACTGAAATATACAAATTTTATACAAAATAAAAATGCTGACTTTCATAGGGATAAGACTGTAAGATTTTGGACTGCTTCATAATGTAAGCTCAGTGTAAAGATAATCAACACTTTCCCCATTGCGGGACAATATATTTTCAGTGGAATAAATAAACTCAATGCATTTCGAAAAAGTAGACACTAAAATAATGGAATCTGATCAGTTGCATCAAAATACATAATAATATCAATAAAAAATGTACAAATAAAATACAGTTTAGATAAAAGTTACATAACCTGTCCAGACATGTATCTAACTGTGTGAAGGCAGCATACTCTGGACTTTAGGTGAAAAAAGACAATGTCTCAAAATAAAATTACATGTACCTCATAAATTACATACAAATCACATGAAATTTCAAACACAAAGCAGAAAAGGAAGATGGAAACCAGAATTGCACAAACACTGCATATTACTGTGTCTAAATAATCTATAAGTAACATATGGCATTATAAAATTGTTGGATTAAGGTCTTATTAACTTTGCAAACAAAACAAACAAGAAATACTTTGAAGTTTTGAACATGTTCCATTCAACAAAAAGAATTAAATTAATTTCTTTTATAACAATTTCAATTGTAATGAATAAATTTCATTGTGTATAGTAAAATTCAATCAAAAAATAGGACTTAAGTGCTGAGAACAATTTAAGATAGTAGAGAATTTTAAATGTTTCATGGAAATATTGTGTTAGTACTTGCAATAAAGTTGCTGTCTATTTTCCACTGTTGCTGTCTTATTCATCCATCCTTAATGATAAATATTCTTTTAGCTCTGAACGCTTTATTTGATCTGCAATTAAACAAAGAGAACAGTCATAGGGGAGCTCTCACTACATACCAATCCTAGTTTATCCTTGATTGTAGCTTCAATCCGCTCTGGTCTCCACCAAATTAGGATGCAACAGAGGAGGATATAACCATTTTGAATTAGACCAACTGGAAACAAAATCCTCCGCCTGGAATTGTGGAAGTTCCGGACCGTGAGGACACGCAACTGGTTCCAAAAAGAGGTTTTCCACTGAGGGTGGTTTGCTGGTTCCACGACAATGTCACCATCTCCAGGCAACAGTTTACTATGCTCTATCTGGATGGTGGCATCTTCTACAAGAGATGTATATTATTCAATTACAACTAATGCCATACATTTGCACTCAAACAAAATAAATGGATTTGACTAGTTTATCCAAATGTTAAGTACACAGTTTCATAGATCTTTTCTGGATTAAAATTTTACAAACTCTGAAGCAACTCTGAGTTGTAATGATGCATTTGGACATGTAACACTGAGTTGTAATGAAGCATTTGGACATATAACATTGAGTTGTACTGAAGCATCTCACATTGAGTTGTAAGGAAGCATTTAAACATTTAACACTTGAGTTGTAAGGAAGCATTTAAACATTTAACACTGAGTTGTAAGGAAGCATTTGGACATTTAACACTGAGTTGGAAGAAAGCATTTGGACATCTAACATTGACTTGTAAGAAAGCATTTAAACATTTAACACTGAGTTGTAAGAAAGAATTTGGACATTTAACACCGAGTTGTAAGGAAGCATTTGGACATCTAACACTGAGTTGTAAGGATGCATTTGGACATCTAACACTGAGTTGTAAGGAAGCATTTGGACATCTAACACTGAGCTGTAAGGAAGCATTTGGAATTTTAACACTGAGTTGTAAGGAAGCATTTGGAGATTTAACACTGAGTTGTAACGAAGCATTTGGGCATCTAACATTGAGTTGTAAGGAAGCATTTGGACATTTAACACTGAGTTGTAAGGAAGCATTTGGAGATTTAACACTGAGTTGTAAGGAAGCATTTGGACATTTAACACTGAGTTGTAAAGAAGCATTTGGAGATTTAACATTGAGTTGTAAGGAAGCATTTGGACATTTAACACTGAGTTGGAAGAAAGCATTTGGACATCTAACATTGACTTGTAAGACAGCATTTAAACATTTAACACTGAGTTGTAAGAAAGAATTTGGACATTTAACACCGAGTTGTAAGGAAGCATTTGGACATCTAACGCTGAGTTGTAAGGATGCATTTGGACATCTAACACTGAGTTGTAAGGAAGCATTTGGACATCTAACACTGAGCTGTAAGGAAGCATTTGGAATTTTAACACTGAGTTGTAAGGAAGCATTTGGAGATTTAACACTGAGTTGTAACGAAGCATTTGGGCATCTAACATTGAGTTGTAAGGAAGCATTTGGACATTTAACACTGAGTTGTAAGGAAGCATTTGGAGATTTAACACTGAGTTGTAAGGAAGCATTTGGACATTTAACACTGAGTTGTAAAGAAGCATTTGGAGATTTAACATGAGTTGTAAGGAAGCATTTGGACATCTAACACTGAGTTGTAAGGAAGCATTTGGAGATTTAACACTGAGTTGTAAGGAAGCATTTGGACATTTAACACTGAGTTGTAAGGAAGCATTTGGACATCTAACACTGAGTTGTAAGGAAGCATTTGGACATTTAACACTGAGTTGTAAGGAAGCATTTGGAGATTTAACACTGAGTTGTAAGGAAGCATTTGGACATTTAACACTGAGTTGTAAGAAAGCATTTGGACATTTAGCACTGAGTTGTAAGAAAGCATTTGGACATCTAACACTGAGTTGTAAGGAAGCATTTGGACATTTAGCATTGAGTTGCAAGGAAGCATTTGGACAATTAGCATTGATTTGTAAGGAAGCATTTGGACATCTAACACTGAGTTGTAAGAAAGCATTTGGACATTTAACACTGAGTTGTAAGAAACCATTTAAACATCTAACACTGAGTTGTCAGGAAGAATTTGGACATTTAACACTGAGCTGTAACGAAGCATTTGGACATATAACATTGAGGAGTAAGGAAGCATTTGGACATATAACACTGAATTGTAAGGAAGCATTTGGACATCTAACACTGAGTTGAAAGGAAGCATTTGGACATTTAACACTGAGTTGTAATGAAGCATTTGGACATTTAACACCGAGTTGTAATGAAGCATTTGGACATATAACACTGAGTTATACTGAAGCATTTGGACATCTAACACTGAGTTGTAATGAAGCATTTGGACATATAACACCGAGTTGTAATGAAGCATTTGGACATCTACCACTGAGTTGCAAGGAAGCATTTGGACATTTAACACTGAGTTGTAAGGAAGCATTTGGACATTCAACACTGAGTTGTAATGAAGCATTTGGACATTTAACACTGAGTTGTAATGAAGCATTTGGACATTTAACGCTGAGTTGTAAGGAAGCATTTGGACATCTAACACTGAGTTGTAAGGAAGCATTTGGACATTTAACACTGAGTTGTAAGAAAGCATTTGGACATTTAGCACTGAGTTGTAAGTAAGCATATGGACATTTAACACTGAGTTGTAAGGAAGCATTTGGACATAAAACACTGAATTGTAAGGAAGCATTTGGACATTTAACACTGAGTTGTAATGAAGCATTTCGATTTTTAACACTGAGTTGTAAGGAAGCATTTGGACATTTAACACCGAATTGTAAGGAAGCATTCAAACATCTAACACTGAATTATAAGGAAGCATTTAAACATCTAACACTGAATTGTAAGGAAGCATTTAAACATCTAACATTGAGTTGTAAGGAAGCATTTGGACATTTAACACTGAGTTATAAAGAAGCATTTGGACATTTAACACTGAGTTGTAAGGAAGCATTTGGACATCTAACACTGAGTTGTAAGAAAGCATTTGGAAATTTAGCACTGAGTTGTAATGAAGCATTTGGACATTTAACACTGAATTGTAAGGAAGCATTTGGACATTTAACACCGAGTTGTAATGAAGCATTTGGACATATAACACTGAGTTATACTGAAGCATTTGGACATATAACACTGAGTTGTAAGGAAGGATTTGAATATTTAACACAGAGTTGTAAGGAAGCATTTGGACATTTAACACTGAGTTGTAATGAAGCATTTGGACATATAACACTGAGTTATGCTGAGGCATTTGGACATATAACACCTAGTTATACTGAAGCATTTGGACATTTCACACTCAGATGTAAGGAAGCATTTGGACTTCTAACACCGAGTTGTAAGGAAGCATTTGGACATTTAACACTGAGTTGTAATGAAGCATTTGGACATCTAACACTGAGTTGTAATGAAGCATTTGGACATCTAACACTGAGTTGTAATGAAGCATTTTGACATCTAACACTGAGTTGTAAGGAAGCATTTGGACATTTAACACTGAGTTGTAATGAAGCATTTGGACATTTAACACTGAGTTGTAAGGAAGCATTTGGACATCTAACACTGAGTTGTAAGGAAGCATTTGGACATCTAACACTGAGTTGTAAGAAAGACTTTAAACATCTAACACTGAGCTGTAAGGAAGCATTTGGACATTTAACACTGAGTTGTAAGGAAGCATTTGGGCATCTAACACTGAGTTGTAAGGAAGCATTTGGACATATAGCACTGAGTTGTAAGGAAGCATTTAGACATCTAACATTGAGTTGTAATGAAGCATTTGGACATTTAACACCGAGTTGTAATGAAAATGAAGCATTTCGACATCTAACACTGAGTTGTAAGAAACCATTTGGACATTTCACACTGAGTTGTAATGAAGCATTTGGACATATAACACCGAGTTGTAATGAAGCATTTGGACATATAACACTGAGTTGTAATGAAGTATTTAGACATCTAACACTGAGTTGTAAGGAAGCATTTGGACATTTAACACTGAGTTGTAATGAAGCATTTGGACATCTAACACCGAGTTGTAATGAAGCATTTAGACATATAACACCGAGTTGTGATGAAGCATTTAGACATCTAACATTGAGTTGTAAGGAAGCATTTGGACATTTAACACTGACTTGTAAGGAAGCATTTGGACATCTAACACTGAGTTGTAAGAAAGCATTTGGACATTTAGCACTGAGTTGTAAGGAAGCATTTGGACATCTAACACTGAGTTGTAAGGAAGCATTTGGACATTTAACACTCAGTTGTAAGGAAGCATTTGGACATCTAACACTGAGTTGTAAGAAAGCATTTGGACATTTAGCACTGACTTGCAAGGAAGCATTTGGACATTTAGCACTGAATTCTAAGGAAGGATTTGGACATTTAACACTGAGTTGTAAGGAAACATTTAAACATCTAACACTGAGTTGTAAGAAAGCATTTGGACATCTAATACTGAGTTGTAAGGAAGCATTTGGACATATAACACTGAGTTATACTGAAGCATTTGGACATATAACACTGAGTTATACTGAAGCATTTGGACATATAACACTGAGTTATACTGAAGCATTTGGATATCTAACACTGAGTTGTAAGGAAGAATATGGACATTTAACACTGAGTTGTAAGGAAGCATTTGGACATATAACACTGAGTTATACTGAAGCATTTGGACATATAACACTGAGTTATACTGAAGCATTTGGACATCTAACACTGAGTTGTAACGAAGCATTTGGACATATAACACTGAGTTATACTGAAGCATTTGGACATATAACACTGAGTTATACTGAAGCATTTGGACATCTAACACTGAGTTGTAAGGAAGCATTTGGACATCTAACACTGAGTTGTAAGGAAGCATTTAAACATCTAACACTGAGTTGTAAGGAAGCATTTGGACATTTAAGACTGAGTTGTAATGAAGCATTTGGACATCTAACACTGAGTTGTAAGAAAGCATTTGGACATTTAACATTGAGTTGTAAGGAAGCATTTGGACATCTAACACTGAGTTGTAATGAAGCATTTGGACATTTAGCACAGAGTTGTAATGAAGCATTTGGACATCTAACACTGAGTTGTAAGAAAGCATTTGGACATTTAACATTGAGTTGTAAGGAAGCATTTGGACATCTAACACTGAGTTGTAATGAAGCATTTGGACATTTAGCACAGAGTTGTAATGAAGCATTTGGACATCTAACACTGAGTTGTAAGAAAGCATTTGGACATTTAACATTGAGTTGTAAGGAAGCATTTGGACATCTAACACTGAGTTGTAATGAAGCATTTGGACATTTAGCACAGAGTTGTAATGAAGCATTTGGACATCTAACACTGAGTTGTAAGAAAGCATTTGGACATTTAACATTGAGTTGTAAGGAAGCATTTGGACATCTAACACTGAGTTGTAATGAAGCATTTGGACATTTAGCACAGAGTTGTAATGAAGCATTTGGACATTTAACACTGAGTTGTAAGGAAGCATTTGGACATTTAACACTGAGTTGTAAGGAAGCATTTGGACATTTAACACTGAGTTGTAAGAAAGCATTTGGACATTTAACACTGAGTTGTAAGGAAGCATTTGGACATTTAGCAATGAGTTGTAAGAAAGCATCTGGACATTTAACCCTGAGTTGTAAGAAAGCATTTGGACATTTAACACTGAGCTGTATTGAAGCATTTGGACATTTAGCACTGAGTTGTAAGAAAGCATTTGGACATTCAGCATTGAGTTGTAAGAAAGCATTTGGACATTTAACACTGAGTTGTAAGAAAGCATTTGGACATTTAGCACTGAGTTGTAAGGAAGCATTTGGACATTTAACACTGAGTTGTAAGGAAGCATTTGGACATTTAGCACTGAGTTGTAAGAAAGCATTTGGACATTTAACACTGAGTTGTAAGGAAGCATTTGGACATCTAACACTGAATTGTAAGGAAGCATTTAAACATTTAACACTGAATTGTAAGGAAGCATTTGGACATTTAGCACTGACTTGTAAGGAAGCATTTAAACATTTAACACTGAATTGTAAGGAAGCATTTGGACATTTAGCACTGAGTTGTAAGGAAGCATTTAAACATTTAACACTGAATTGTAAGGAAGCATTTGGACATTTAGCACTGTGTTGTAAGGAAGCATTTGGACATTTAGCACTGAGTTGTAATGAAGCATTTGGACATCTAACACTGAGTTGCAATGAAGCATTTGGACATTTAGCACTGACTTGTAAGGAAGCATTTAAACATTTAACACTGAATTGTAAGGAAGCATTTGGACATTTAGCACTGAGTTGTAAGGAAGCATTTAAACATTTAACACTGAATTGTAAGAAAGTATTTGGACATTTAGCACTGAATTGTAAGGAAGCATTTGGACATTTAGCACTGAATTGTAATGAAGCATTTGGACATTTAACACTGATTTGTAAGGAAGCATTTGGACATTTAGTACTGAGTTGTAATGAAGCATTTGGACATTTAGCACTGAGTTGTAAGGAAGCATTTAAACATCTAACACTGAGTTGCAATGAAGCATTTGGACATTTACCACAGAGTTGTAAGGAAGCATTTGGACATTTAACACTGAGTTATAATGAAGCATTTGAACATTTAGCACTGAGTTGTAAGGAACTATTTAAACATTTAACACTGAATTGTAAGAAAGCATTTGGACATTTAGCACTGAATTGTAAGGAAGCATTTGGACATTTAGCACTGAATTGTAATGAAGCATTTGGACATTTAACACTGATTTGTAAGGAAGCATTTGGACATTTAGCACTGAGTTGTAAGGAAGCATTTAAACATCTAACACTGAGTTGTAAGGAAGCATTTGGACATTTAGCACTGAGTTGTAAGGAAGCATTTGGACATTTAACACTGAGTTGTAAGGAAGCATTTGGACATTTAACACTGAGTTGTAATGAAGCATTTAGACATTTAACACTGAGTTGTAATGAAGCATTTGGACATTTAACACTGAGTTGTAAGGAAGCATTTGGACATTTAACACTGAGTTGTAATGAAGCATTTGGACATCTAACATTGAGTTGTAATGAAGCATTTGGACATCTAACACTGAGTTGTAAGGAAGCATTTGGACATTTAACACTGAGTTGCAATGAAGCATTTGGACATTTAACATTGAGTTGTAATGAAGCATTTGGACATCTAACACTGAGTTGTAATGAAGCATTTGGACATTTAGCACTGAGTTGTAATGAAGCATTTGGACATATAACACTGAGTTGTAAGGAAGCATTTGGACATTTAGCACTGAGTTGTAAGGAAGCATTTGGACATTTAACACTGAGTTGTAAGGAAGCATTTGGACATTTAGCACTGAGTTGTAAGGAAGCATTTGGACATTTAACACTGAGTTGTAAGAAAGCATTTGGACATTTAACACTGAGTTGTAAGGAAGCATTTGGACATCTAACATTGAGTTGTAAGGAAGCATTTGGACATCTAACACTGAGTTGTAAGGAAGCATTTAACACTGAGTTGTAAGAAAGCATTTGGACATCTAACACTGAGTTGTACGGAAGCATTTGGACATTTAACACTGAGTTGTAAGGAAGCATTTGGACATCTAATACTGAGTTGTAAGAAAGGGTTTGGACATCTAATACTGAGTTGTAAGGAAGCATTTGGACATATAACACTGAGTTGTAAGGAAGCATTTGGACATTTAGCACTGAATTGTAAGAAAGCATTTGGACATCTAACACTGAATTGTAAGGAAGCATTTGGACATGTAACACTGAGTTGTAAGAAAGCATTTGGACATTTAGCACGGAGTTGTAATGAAGCATTTGGACATTTAGCACTGAGTTGTAAGAAAGCATTTGGACATCTTACGCTGAGTTGTAAGGAAGCATTTGGACATTTAGCAATGAGTTGTAAGAAAGCATTTGGACATTTAACACTGAGTTGTACGAAAGCATTTGGACATTTAGCACTGAGTTGTAAGGAAGCATTTGGACATTTAGCACTGAGTTGCAAGGAAGCATTTGGACATTTAGCACTGAGTTGTAAGAAAGCATTTGGACATTTAACACTGAGTTGTAAGAAAGCATTTGGACATTTAACACTGAGTTGTAAGGAAGCATTTGGACATTTAGCACTGAGTTGTAAGAAAGCATTTGGACATTCAGCATTGAGTTGTAAGAAAGCATTTGGACATTGAACACTGAGTTGTAAGAAAGCATTTGGACATTTAGCACTGAGTTGTAAGGAAGCATTTGGACATTTAACACTGAGTTGTAAGGAAGCATTTGGACATTTAGCACTGAGTTGTAAGAAAGCATTTGGACATTTAACACTGAGTTGTAAGGAAGCATTTGGACATTTAGCACTGAGTTGTAAGAAAGCATTTGGACATCTAACACTGAGTTGTAAGAAAGCATTTGGACATTTAACACTGAATTGTAATGAAGCATTTGAACATCTAACATTGAGTTGTAATGAAGCATTTGGACATCTAACACTGAGTTGTAAGGAAGCATTTGGACATCTAACATTGAGTTGTAAGAAAGCATTTGGACATTTAGCACTGAGTTGTAAGGAAGCATTTGGACATTTAGCACTGAGTTGTAAGGAAGCATTTGGACATCTAACACTGAGTTGTAAGAAAGCATTTAAACATTTAACACTGAATTGTAAGGAAGCATTTGGACATTTAACACTGAGTTGTAAGGAAGCATTTGGACATTTAGGGAACCATCATAATATTTAGAACTGAAATTTGCTTCATTAATATTATTAACAGAATACATGAGGAATTGTGTTATTATCTTCATCATAAAATGATGCTTATGGCTAGTACAGGCCTTCCTTTGTTTCGGACCTTAACTGTCACAGTTGTTCAGGACTGACTAGAATCCATTTTATTTGCAAACAGTAAGTGCAGAAAAAAAAGCTAATGTCCATTATCTCCAAGGTTTATACAAAATCCACTTCTTGTAACTAAATGGATTGTTTATAAGTCTCAGTGGCATTGCATTTTCCCCACATACAGACTCAACATTGCTGCACATTACATCAAAGTCTGTAGACAAAAAGGTATCGAATTTTTTATTATAAGTTATTCTTTCATGCACTCACTATCAGATTTTGCAGAATACTTAACTGAGAAACAGGACATCACTACCACATAATTTTTAGTCATTTCTTCATAACAAAAGCCTTTAAAGAAAGTGTTTCACGAAACAATGGCTTTGCAATGATTGACCTATCTACAGGCACTGACTCCATTTTTCCAGCCTCTAGTCAAAACAGCATTATTGTAATTGTTTTTGGGTTAGGTGGGGACGGCTGGTACTGGTTCAGAGGAAATGGGGAGATTTTTGAAATTATTTTCTTGTTACTGTTTATGAATGTAAAACTGATTCTAAAGCTGAATTGAGAATTTTATATTGTTACTTTTTCTTTATCTATTTAGTTGCATGGATAAGAGTGGGTTTTACTCGTTATCTGTTTACATCTTCAGTATACAGTTCGGATGCTGTGAAATGCTATTACCTGGATAATGAAGACCAGGTTTTTAAGAATGATGTGTTCAAACATAAGTTAAACTTTGCAATGAACTTTTCAATGTATACCTACATTTTATGCTGTATCTTAAGGCATGAAAATTTTCAGTGTAAAAATAAATTTATGCTCACTCTGAAAGCGAGGAAGTTATCATTGTAAACATTAAGTTTACACCCTGTGGTTAGATGAGGAAATTTTCAGGGTAAACTTAAATTTCTCTCTCTCTCTCTCTCATAAGGTGAGAAAATTTTATGCACTGTCATAAGGTGATGAAATGTTCAGTGTAAGCCTTAACTGAACACTCAAAATAAATGTGATGAAATTTTCAGTGTAAACCTAAAGTGTACATTCTGTATAAAGGGGATTAAATTTTCAGTGGATGTTTTGCTGCTGCTTTAAGTTGCATCAGAATTCACAATAGGCTATTTTTACTTCTACCCTCAGAGTTCAGGAATGTGAGAAAAATAATCTTTCATTTTGTGTCTGTGTTGGATAGGAAAATTCCATCCTTGGGATAAAAATTTTGTGTCAGACACTCAGCACAGCTTTGTGACTGGTGCAAATTGCTGACCGATAGGCCTATATGTGAATGATTTGATTAGTCTCTCTTTTGAAAAGACCTACAGTTTTGTATAAAATGCAATATCACCCCTCTTTTCAAAACAAATAAATCTTTCATACACCATTATATACAAATAAATGTTTAATCATGTGGGAAATCCCTTGTCTGTGTTAGTGTATCTATAAATCAGTTCTGATTACATGTACATGTAGTGACTGTTATAATGGTTGATGTATGGTTATTCAATATGTTTCTCCGATGTAAACATAATTTTGTTGGAATCTAAGAATGTCCAATGCATAGCAAGTTCTCAAAGCTAATATTAAGTACTTTCAGCAAGTAAGTTGCTGACATGGTATTGACTTAGAGGAAATCTGAAATCAGAGAATATGGTGAAACCACAGGAGCACATTTATAATACCAATAAGGTGATTTCATGTTGTCAGAGATTTCGTCGTACTTTATTGATAAAACATCAGACTCCTGTGGTGAAACCCACCAAACGTTGATTAAGTATCACTCATCCTGTGATTGAAACTGGTACCTTAAAGTTGCTAACCTAGTGTGTTACTACTGCGCAATCGATACTCAAATATAATATTTATTACAGACTTACCCAGGTAGTCATCAGCAGAATTAGTAAACTTGGTTTCTGCCACTGCCTTGTTATCCTCGCCAATCTGAGCTTGATTACCTCCCTTTGTACCTAACCCATTTCTGGTCACTTCTTTCGGTCGTAGAAGCTGTGGTGTGGTTACATGACCAGGTTTTCGAAAAGAACCAAGATGAGGGTGTGATCTCAAAACTTTTGGCCAGTTTTCAGTTTCTCTGCAAAAAATGTTTCATATATATATATATATATATATATATATATATATATATATATATATATATCACATTAGATGTGCACACACACACACTGCTAATTTTACGTCTTATGCTCAAATTCATAAGAGGTGAGAAACAATAGATAGAGCGGAAATAGACTGAATCCTCTATTATTATAGAAGATATGTCCTACATCCATTAAAATGTTTCTTTCGTAGCCTAGGTAAATATATAACACTTTATCGTTGCAGTGAAAACTACAAACATTTTTCTTTGTATGTGATATCAAAGCCTACCTCCACTGGTATGCCGATTGAATAAGTTTTGTCTGGTCTGGTTCCTTGTCGGAGAAATTATCTTGACACAGGAGCTGGACTGTTATATAAAAGAGAGAATTTCTTAAAGAAAACGTTAAACTAGTCCATGTAGTTCATGCACTGACTTATAAAGATCTTCACTAGCCATCATTTGCATCAGAAAGAGTGGAAATCCTGATCTACCCATGCATTATGCAATGGGAGATCTTGGTCACGCCATAAACAAGACAAAATATGGTAGAGAAAAAACAAATGATTGATGAAATTAATCAATCTTCAGAATATATTTTTTTTTAAAAACCGCTCTCCGATAAGAGATTTGCCCCATGATGCTGTAGAAGAAACTGAAATGAGTTTAAATCAACTGTTAAACAAATGAAGATTTTATCTGAAAAAGCACTTTAATTAATTTATTTCCAATGAAAGAATCATACGAATTTATTTATTTCACAGAAAGACCATTATACCAAAAACCTTCAATAAAATGAGCTATTTGGGATTTCTCATATAATCATGGCGCTGACATAGTGATTTACCGTTTTATATTATATTACATGCCCCATTAAACAGAAAACATGTCCAAAATTTGAAACTTTGAAAAGGAAATTTTGTACTCTAAATTGTGAATGAGTTATTGCTATTTGTTAACTACGCCTTCTTTTGTATACATCAGGTCTATGCTCTTAAAATAAGTAACAGAAATGAGTGAAGACAAAAAGCTTTGTAAAATTTAACAAATAATTTATTTCCCTAGAATACAAAGTGAAAAAAAGAAAAAAAAGAACTTACTGTATTGCCAATTAAATCCAAAAATAATCCAGGAATTAAAACACAAGTCCTTGTAATAAAAAGTCCTGAATAAATCTCATTTCAAGTCCCGAAGAGATTTAAAATTGAAGGCGATGATGTTTCTGTTATGGCCTGCATCGTACTGATGTGTCAACATTCTCTTGTTGAATCACAGAAATATTATTCCAGGTTTGAATTCAGCATAAATTCCAATGAATGTCTTTATCCAAGAATTTTGTCAGAGCACTTTTGTATTTCCAAAGATAATAATCACTTGAATTCAATAATTTAAAGAAAATAAAATTCAGCCCAAACTGGTCACAACATAATACAATTTAAAGTGCCAGATGTTAAAGCACAACTGGCAAAATTTTGACAGTCACAGAATAATATAGTTCTCTGTTTGACCTCAGGTCACAAATTAGCATTTTCTAAAAACAACCATTACCTAAAGAAAATAACTTTCTAGCATGATTTAATGAGCCTTGTTTATCTGAAACATAATAGTCTATAAAATTCACTTTGGAATCCCAAAACCCTGACCCAAATCAACGTGTGTGTGTGTGATTTGGATTTTTAACGTAGCTTTAACAATTTCACAGTCATATCGCTACGATGTCTACAGTGTGACAGTTTTATGGTGATGTCTAGAACTGGGGCATCGTGCCGCAGACACATAGCATAATGTCCCACCCAGTCACATTATCCTGACACCAGGCCGACCAGTCCTAACACTAACCTCTTAATGCTGAGCGCCTAGCGAGGCAGTTGTTGGTACCATTTTTAGAAGTCTTTGGTATGACTCGGCTGGGGTTCGAACCCGCGACCTCCCGCATCCGAGGCGGGCGCTCTAACCACTAGGCCACTGGAACGGTCCCAAATCAACATGTTTACCTGCATAATAATTTGGTCAATGAACTCATACCCATAGAGGATGATGAAGCTATTATTAGTTGTTTACATCAATGAAATAAAAATAAAAATTTTTAAAAAGTCCATCAGGTCAAACAGAACTGAACTCAATTTTGGATAAGGTCAAGTGCAGGAAACAATGTTACATTACAATAACATGTAATGGAATAAAAAAGAAATTAAAACTAACAAGCAAACAATTAAATTAAATATACATAACAGTATATATCAGATCTATTATTAAAAGACCAAATTCACACTTACGCAAATAGTCCGCCGAATGATAGTCACGTGGGCAAGGGAAATTGGCCATTCCGAGAAACTGGGGAAGTCTGCTGCATTCTCCAAAGTACACCAGCTTTGAATAAAAAATATGTATCACATGTAAAAAGTCATATCCAGGAATAATATTTTTAAAAATACCGTTACAAACAATTGAACCTTGATCTGCCTTCACATAATGCACTGGTAGTTAAGGATCTATACTGGTTGTCCTGCAGGTTACTCCTTGTAAACTGCATGGAGCCAGATCTTCCTGCGCATTATGTGACAGCAGATCTGGGTCTGTGCAATTTACTGTTGAACTCGACCTATAAGCAAGTGTATACATTAGATGGATTTGACTGTACTGTTTGTTTCATCCTTATTTGATTGTGTGTTGTATATTCCTTGTTGAAAATGCATAAAAGCTTTGAGAATTTTTTTTTTAAAAAATGTTACTATCAAAAATATCTAATAAAAGTTATTTAGCACAATTTATGATATAGTCAGATTAAATCCAATAAATGGGATTTCAGTGTCCGCAGTATTTTGTGTAGACCGTAGCACTATTACTCCTAGATAAAGCAGTTGCTACATTCATGTATTATTTAGGTGCAGCCATTGAAAAAAAATATTATTTGACTATATTACTGAGAGGAAGAGCAGTTACACTAGCATTGTAAAATTAGACAATAGAAATATGAATAATTTTTCATAGATTATTGGTGCAGGGCAGATCCAGGAATATTATTTAGGGAGATCGTAAACGGGTATTCAAGGGGTCTGTTGGATAGAACCCCTAGTGGATGCCCAGTGGGAAAGCCTAGTTTTAACCATCTAGCAGGAAAAAAAAAATTTTCAAGGAAATCTTCCATTTGTTTTATGTTTATTATCAATTATGGGAGAATGATCAGGCGATGACGGAAAGTGATTTCAGGAGCAGTATCATTATATAATAATATTATCACAGTATAATTATCTAAATATAATCATGTAATTATAATTATGTAAGTATAATTATGCAAGAATAATTAAGTATTAATACTATCTATGGATATCAATATTTTACAAGCAAACAAAAAGTTTTTGATAATGAATTTATTTCATTGATAGTATATAGGTTGTTTTAAATTGGATTCAGTGAGTATATTGCAACATATTTCTCTTGTAATTGATCTAAATTGTTTTCGTGTCTTCTGGACCTTTTAAGGGGAATCCGTTACTTTAAATAAATAACCTTATAATTAAAGGATGTAATACTTTTGACCCTTATGTTTAATTTTGTTTTATACCTCTGACAGAGTTTTAACATTTTTACCTTTTATATTTTATCTTGTAGTACCTCTTGTATACCTTTCTGCAACTCTTTACATTTACATTTTTACAAATTTACTTTTAATCTGCACTACATAACGAACCAGTATGGTGCTGATGTGCTGTCAGGCACTAATATTACAAGCCAAAACATACAATAGTATCTTCGAAACAACGTAGGCCTACGTGTACCCAAATATTCATAATTCGTAAATTTTCATTTCTTTCTTTCAAAATGCATTACAAAACATGATGCTAAGTAGCCACAGGTACTTGACCGATGGGGAAACTAATGAGACAAACTCCTGACTGGTGTGTTATCATTGGTTTTCCCATCCATCAAGTGTCTGTGTGAAGCAGACGACACCAAACACTGACACTCCTGTATAACGTAGCCATTTTTGCACAATGTTGTTATTGCCTCATTTTCAGGGGGTTCGTAACACACGGAAATGTACAACTTTTTAAGTCTTGAGCCAGTAACTCATGTGTTATTATTTTAAAACTTTTTCCGCAAAATTCAACACTAAACTAGCGACGACAACTTACACGAGACTGACCCCAAGGTCACAACTAACACCCACATCACTGCAATTGAAACGTCGTTCGGTCATTTCCGCCAAGTCAACAGATAACCTCGGATGTAGTTGTAGGAATACACATAAATTTGATGATTTGCCTCAAGTGAAATGTACCACATGTGTTGCCACAGAAATGGCCGACAATGTTCCAGTTGTGTCTGTTTCTGCCGCCTTATTGTGCCATATTAAGACTTAACTTAAAGGTCACCGGCCATACTCCAACATTTTTCTGTTTACATCAGATTTGCATTACATGATTAAAAGTAGTTATACTCGCACAAAAGGAACAAAAACTTATTAAGTGTAAAGAAGAAATAATTTAATTACTCTAAAAAGACATATACAACGCTGTTGCTTATCCTTAGATACGATTTCCCACCTATAGAGGCCGCCAACCGGCAATGACGTGCATTTATCCCCACAAGACCAAGTACATGCTTCTTATTGTCGAAAAATAAAATTTTATAAACTATGGATAGGGAACATTTAGGTGAAACTACTGAAAACTAATTCACTGTTCAGCCTTATATCGATATGCGTGCGCGACGCACTAGATCGTGTCGCTTTCAAAACTTCCATTGCTTCAATTTTTTTTGAAAATTCCCGTTACAAAGGAATGAATGTTGGCTTCCCTATGTCGGCAGACTTTATTAAAAAAAAAAAAGAAATCGTTACACTTAAAAGAATCCAAAGGAACCAAACTTGGCTTTCTTATGTCGCCCGACTTCATAAGAAAAAATCGGCACACTTAAAAGATACCAAAGTCAGTTTCCGGGGTTGGTTTGCTTTGTAATAAAATAACCTTTGTATTTGATATCCTGTCGATAAGTTTAAGCAAGGAGTTTATTGCTCGCTACCAGTTGTGTTTAGTAATCAGCGGGGCTTCTATTTGTTTGCCATATGTAATCATAAATGATGCTTGCAGGGCAAATTGTATACATGACAATAACTTGCTTTAATAACACATTTTAACCCATGCTAGCGAAAAGATTATCATTTGCACTCACAGTGAATGTATTTTAAAATAATGATTTTTATTTGCGAGATACCCTCATATAATTAACCTGAATACAATAAAATCGTGGTCAGTTTGTACCTTGTAACTTATAATGTGTGAATGGCAAGTGCCTTCAAGCAGTCGGGTGGTATTTTCGTCTCTTTTGCGATTTTGTTATTTGACATAAGCGATGCGCACTACAGTAAGGATGCATACGCAAGCCGGCATCCGATACATATACGGAGTTCGTGGATATATTTTTTTTCTTTAATAAATTTCGCATGATGAAAAAAGAAGGAATAAATGATAATAATGCAATGTTAGTTTCTTTCATTTCATTTTCCGATAAGTGTATGTTTATCAATTTTTTGTTCCGTGCAAGGGGGGGGGGGGGCCACAACTTCAACACATAATTATTTCCTTTCTTATTTGTATGGAATAATGTAGCAAATATGATTGACGATATTGACTAGTAATGACAAGCTTTTAATTTACGCGCGCACACACCAAGACAACTTGAAAAATAAAAACAATAAAATTAACTGGTAAGAGCTTCATGTTGCAGCAACTAAACACTGACAAAATGCTCAACATTATTCTCTCTCTCTCTCTCTCTCTCTCTCGTGTGTAATCGAGTGTGTATATTATGCAGCAGTGTTACATCCTGAAGCCTAAAATTAAATATATTTGTTATAATATCTCATGTACACTACCCTTAGAAAAATGTATACGTATTATGTAGAATATTATCTGTTAAGTATTATCGTTTTATAAATCAGTATGGATAATTTGACAGGAAGACATATTATGGATGTCGTTGTGCAGATGCAGATATTTTTTAGCATAAAAAATATGTATATAAATATTTTAATTAGAACCAGCAAGATATTTCAGTTTGTGTTTTCTCTCATATATGTACGTTACTAAGTATGATTATTTTCTTTGAAAGAATATCAAGATAGTTTGTTTAAATTTAGTTTTTTTTCCTAAAACATATTCTTAAAACGTATCTTACATAGTATCTACTTGTTGTGTGAAGAAAAAGAACTTGTTCAAACTATTGTTAAGTTGGGCCGAATTGTCTTTCGAGTTGGGCCGAATTGTCTTTCGAGTTGTCCGAATTGTCTTTGGGTCAAATTGACTATAATCCGGCATAAATGATAAAACTTTCCCATCCCCTCACCCTGTTCGATCCCACAGCTTGAATCCACTTTTTTTCTGGCAAACAGAGTCTTTCGGAAAAAGAAAGAACCCTTTTCCCCATCATCACTCTTTTGGTTACATCCATATGCAACACAGTGCACCATATTTGCTGTACAAAAGGACGATCAAAGATATATCACATAGACATTTACGTGGGGAAATTAAACACTTGAATGGCTAGGTTGAACCACTCAATTCTGTCTGGTTCGTCTCAATATCTACTCCAGAAACTTCAGAAAGTTCAAAACACAGCTTCTCGGATCATCCTTAGAGTACCACGATCAGAGCACGCCTCTCCCTGCTCTGTACCCTACACTGGCTATCCATTCGATCCAGAATTAAACACAAAACTTCTTCTCTGTGCTACGTTTCAATGACGGGCTCCAGTCCAACATACCTATCCGACCTCACTCACGTGTACACACCAGCATGATAGTTACGCTCCTCTTCTGACACTCGTATTCTCATTATTCCCATTATGAAAATGAAATCATATGGACAACGTTATTTTGCATACCAGGGCCCAACAACGTGGAACGAATTGCCCACAGAACTTAAACACAAAGACACAGTGATCTCATTCAAGAGCGCTCTTAAAACTCACCTATTTCAACTGCAAGAACAGACTTAAAGACCTAATAATGTTTCCTTACTTCAAATATTTACACCATGTTTTCTGTTTTCTAATTTCGTGGTGTTTGTTTTTATTTTTGTAATCATATCATTAAATATGTTTTTTATGTGTTGTCAAATGTTGTGAAGCGCTTAGAGCTTCTAAAGATTAGGCGCTATACAAAGTCCTCATTATTATTATTATTATTATTATTATTATTAATAGAAGGGATAAATGTACGTCATATCCGTTTTTTGGCACGCGGAAACTACCGATGGTTTACGGAGATTGCCGAATAATATTTTCATTTAAAAAGCGGATTTTTAAGTCTAATTAAACATTTTTATTGTGTGTATACATAACAAATGGGGGCCCCGAGTGACCGAGTGGTCTAAAGCGCTCACCGTTACGGATCACTGCCATCTCACCTCTGTCTGCGTGGGTTCGAGTCTCGGGCTCGGCCAATGTGGGTATGTGAGAAAGCTTGTCGGTAGCTTCTCGTGGGTCGGTGGTTCTTTCCGGGGTTTTCCCGGCTTCTTCCTCCACCATTAATACTTGCCGCCATGTATAGCCTATCTTGTGCTGAAAAATGGCGTTAAACCCTATAACAACAACAACAACAACATAACAAATGCGTTTTGTTTATGACTATAATAATATCACACGTTTGTACAATATAGGTGGCCAGTGACCTTTAAGTTGGTCCAAAATGTCTTTCAGATTGGGCCGAATGGTCTTATTTTCTGTCCATGTTGGGCCGAATTGTCTCTATACCATATAGTTTTCAATGGCGGCAAATGCGAACAACATCTAACTTCGTTAAGTTCCAGTGCTTTTCTAAACTGATCAATTTTGGTATTGCGGACTACATGGAAGATTTATCTGCTTCCAAAACTGAAGAGCTTAACAACCGACAAAACTACACGCCTCTGAAACTGAAGTCAGCGGAAGTGCTCTAATAAGCATGGGCAATTTTACGCTTTGCAAACACACATATTTGCAAATTTCTTGTACAAAAATTTGTTTTACTACAAATTACAATCAAGAGATAAATTATACTGACCTTAGCAAGTCATTAAAATAAGCAAAATAATGCGACCAGGTCTTTCGAACTTGTTTCTCTTAATATACAGACGTGACATCCTAGCTGGTCGGCTTAGGGATATATCCAAAATTGGTTTGTAGATCGTCAGATATAGACGCTTACTGGGCAGTATGGTACAGACCAGGAACAACATCTGAGTTTTCTTTCTTGGCTTGACGGAAATTCCCCAAGATTTTCAGTTTACGTCACATCAACGGATAGACCAACAAGTATGTCTCCGCTTTCTTTTTTTCTTTGTTTTGTTCCACTGTCAGAAAAAAAAAGCGGAGACCTACTTGTTGGTCTAGGGTAACATGGTCATATTCCGACCAGTAGGGTAATTCCGACCGTGGATGTACCTCCTGCTGTGTACAACAAAGATAAGCAAATAACTTGCTGTGTTCTTTGTTTTTATTTGTGCACATGCGTATGCAAATTAGTAAAGATGTTTCCAGGAGGGAATCGCACGACATAATGACGTATCTGAAAAAAATAAAAACAATTAAAAGCTTTTAAATCTGTCAAGATAAACAAAATCTTTGTATTTTACAGATGAAACTTGTATATGTACGGTCCATATATGGTGGTCGGAATTGCACATATCAGACGTCGGAATAAACCACAACACGGTCGGATTTACCCCTGCGTATATAGTCATAATAAAATCATTTTTTTCAGTAAGAAGAACTCAAATTATATGCTTTTTGAATAATGAAACTTGTTGCAAGAAGCCCGATAGACTGCTTCCCGTATCGTAGTTAAGGACACAGTAGTCGGCTTCAATAATGAAGTTGTCAATCTCATGTCAACGCCCTCAGTGGTCGGAATATGACCAGATTACCCTAATCATATATCAACTTGATCAAGCCGAAATTTCCTCAACCTAAAGCTTACCAAGTTGGTAATCACTACGATTACCTTCAAGTCTCTTTCAAGTTGGTAAGTATCACTACGATTACCTTCAAGTCTCTTTCACCACAGGAGTCTGCAGTTTTATCAATAAAGCACGACGAAATTTCTGACAACATGAAATCACCTTATCGGTATTATAATTTAATAATTTATTATTTTTTTCAGTGAACAATTCCACAGTCAACATTCTTTCATTAATTTCAAGGTCAAAGGTTTTGAAAACTAGTGTCTACTATCCATCTGCTAACAAAATTCATAAACGCAATTTTTATAAAACAGTTTTATGAAATATCTGCATATAACTATACATTGCATGAACTTTATATATATATATATATATATATATATATATATATATATATATATATATATATATATATATATATACACACACACACACGGAGTAGGTGAGCCGATTTCAATAGTCTTCTCTCCATAAAATAAGGTTCAAGTTTAATGGTTTTCACCAACTTCTTGCACTGCATGTTTATTATGGGCATGACTGAGTCCGATGTGTCAGAAAAATAATGTTATTTTATAATGTGGTGTGCGATTTCTCAATAATTAATGACACGATTTCAATATTTTGCAATTACAAATCATCACACGAGCGCGCGCGCACACACACGAGAGAGTCAGACAGACAGACAGACAGATGATGCAGGTAACACAAAATACTAAAATTATCAGGATTAATGTGTATACAATGCGAGGACAGTCTGAACGCTATCAGCAACTGTATGTATGCATTCATGTATGTGCAGAGTGAGAGCATTTTTTTTTTACAACTTTTGAAAATAGTAGTAATATAATACTGTAAATAACATTTTCATGATGCATTCATTTTTCTGAGCAAATTCAACTAATTGACGGAGTCCGCATTATTAAATTTCCCTAGTATTGAAAGAGAACAGATTCTGCGACGTGTTCGGAACGATTATTAGACCCTAACGCATATTCACTGCAGGGTAGAAACTGGTAGAAATGGGCTACTTCCTGCAATGGGTTCTGTTTTACAGGGTTTGTGACCGTAATGGTGAAAATAAAGGTTAATTCGCCGGATTGGATTCATGCGATGGTCTTCCGAGAGTTATGCGTTGGTACTTTACTGTTTTTTGAATGGATATGTGTAGATTTTCAGTCTTCTTGCGATTCTGAAGTGATAAAAGACGCGTGAGAAAAGTCGAATCGAGCGGAGGGTTGTGGTCACGCTTGCATTCCTTGTGTTAAATTATAATACCGATAAGGTGATTTCATGTTGTCAGAAATTTCGTCGTGCTTTATTGATAAAACTGCAGACTCCTATGCTTTCACAGAGCCGGTCTTGTTTTATTCGCACTGGAAAAAAAAAAAAACTAGTGTGTTCCGGCTGGAGATTCCTATCAAAGCAATCATAGCACCTAGGGGTTCTCGACCACTGCAGAAGAACGTGATGTATTCAGAATGTTGGTCAAAGTGTGCCTGTTTGACCTAAACTTGGCCGATAAATCAGTCCCTCACGCATGATGATACTGATTTTCGGGTAAGAGACTGATATCACCTATTCATTAAAGCTGCAATTCTTTGCAGAAAATTTTGGCTGCACACATTGGTGTACATTTTATACACTTACCAGTATTTCTCGTGGCTGTGGAGCTACCGCTAGCTGAAGGGCTCTTTTGTTGACATGTACATTATATTTCCGGAGCAAATCCTATGTTGGGTGACTTGTAAAGCCACGTGGAATAGCACAAACCTCTGTCCTGTGGCCATTTTGAATTTCGCGCTAGATATGGCTGTTACTAATTACCGATATGTGTCTACAGAGTTCGCAGGTTTGTTCCGGAATGACTTGCATGCAGCAAAATTCACACTTAAATCAACAGGTGACATCAGACCCACATATCGTGCATCAGTATCAACACAGATTTAGTGGGTTGATTTATCGGAATAGACCTAAATAACCTGCGAGATGGCTCAGCTTTTGCAGTGTTTTCTCCAGAAAAAAAAATATATCTGCAATTTCTATCTTTATACATTAGGGGCACATAAGACAATTTTCAAAGGTGTCAATAACAGAAAATGAATTACACTAATGCAACGCTCACTCAGTTGAAAACAACCTAGTCCCAGATCTGCCGTCGCATTATATACCGGCACATCAGGGCCTGCGTTGTTTATTTGACAACATAAAAAGATTGAACAGTGTAGACTCTGCTCTGCCAGCACATGACAGCGAATACGGTTATGCACTGTCTGCATTTGGCGTGGTAAAACGATATCTTACGTGACCGTTATATAGGAAGAGAGACTTGGAACACAGATTGTATATAGAGCTCGACGCTTGCTGCAAGGACATCACTATGGTGATATCTGAATTGGTTGTCAGGCGCTTCAACATTGCCATAACATCCAAGGAGTCTTTGAAACTGAGACCTATCATGGGCTCCTGGAAATGAAACAGTTACTAATAAATGTTTCAAGTCTATCAAGAAGACTTAGCAAGTTTATTCACGCCATCAGTTTCAAATTTAATATTATAAGAATGACTGGCGAAGTTATTTAAGATATATGCTTACATAATAACTCGTTACAATGAGCCAATCCAACATGTTAGTTAACTTAAAAGAAATATCAAAATGTGTCAACGTTTTATTACAAATCACCTCAAAGAAATATTATATTGCAAGTCATCAAAAACAACCAGAACTCCGCCTTTTGTGCATAGAATTAAATAACCACTGTGAGGTCAGTGATTGATTAATTTGGTATGTAAAAAAGAATGTATGATATGAGCGATTGTGTGTGTGTGTGTGTGTGTGTGTGAGAGATTCGGATTTTTAACGTAGCTTTGACAAATTTTCAGTCATATCGCTACGATGTCTGCAGTGTGGCGGTTTATAGTGATGTCTAGCACTGGGGCATCATGCTACAGACATGTAGCATGATGTCCCACCCAGTCACATTATCCTAACACCAGGCCAACCAGTCCTAACACAAACCTCTTAATGCTGAGCGTCTAGCGAGGCAGCTGTTAGTACTGTTTTTATAAGTTTTTGGTATGACTGTACCGGGGTTCGAACCCGCGACCTCCCACATCCGAGGCGGACGCTCTAACCACTAGGCCACCGGAGTGGTTGGACGATTGATTTGGTTTGTGAAAAATGCACAGTATGAGCCATTAACTTGAAATGTGAACAAATGCACGAGATGACACTCGAGATACTTACATCTATGACTAAAATATCTGGATTAATAGCGAGTTCGCAAGCGACACTTAGACATCTCTTCTGACACGGGGTGCAGAATTGAACCACTGAAAAACAGCATGATGACGGAAAATGAACTATGTTCAGCTCTTCGAGTGTTTATAATGATACACTCCTTTTGACGTGCGGAAAGTATCACCGTTAAAGGTACCCAATATATAATCTTACTTGAGCGCTATTTTATATGAAGCTGTACGAGACTTGGCTAGCAAAACAAATTGAAATCATTTCTATATGTACAAGCACACCGATGACAATAACTGCAAAACGACTAAAGGGATGAAATCTTTCAGGTATTGAGCAGTGACTAAATAAACGGAAAAAAACACTTGTAAAATTTCTCATATTGAAGCATTAATTCCGTCGTACAAAATGTTTAACCTTTTATATTACTCCGTTTTGGAATATGTTCAATTTCTTTAGTAATTATTCAGTTCCAGTTTTTAAATCCCTTATATGGAAATTATATCGTAAGTACTCTTGAAGAATAACATCATCACATTTAGAAATAACAAATTGTGCTGCAACTCAGTGTTAAATTCAATGGGTATTAAAATTATATTTTTTCAGACAATTATGGCCTACATGGGTGTAAGTGGGTCTAATACGTGTAACTCACATAGACTCTCGAAGAACTGTAGCCCCATGACGTCCTTGACAAAGGAGATTCGTTCCTCTTGCTGTTTTCGGGGCGTTCCGGAAGAAAATCTCAGCATGGCTGAATACTAAAGAGAAACAAGCTTATTCAAAACATCAAATAGACCGTCTATATTTTATTACGATTTTTTTTATTTAATTCAGCTCTGAAAAGGTTGCTTTATTTCCGAATTGGATCAAACTTATGGATAATTGAAGCATCAAGCATCTTTTACCTTGCAATGTGCAGGAAAACGGAAACATTTCTGCTTCAATATTGTTTCCCTTGTTGCATCAGAGAAAAACTGTTCAACACTCTAATTAATTAATTAATTATTACGACTGAAAACGAAATATAATAATAAACATGTGCTGCTTAATTTGAGACAGTTTGGAAAATATACTCGTTTAGAGAGTTTTGCATTCTCAGTCTTTGAATCTCTATCTGTGTATATCCTATGAAAAAATAAAACAAATAAGCGATCCTTTGCATTGCAAGTGCCAACTATATATACTGATTTATAAGTCAAGTCCAACACCGACCCTGATTTGCAGTCTTATGTTGTGCCGACAAGTCTGGGTCTGTGTTGTTTGTTCTACTGATTACTCGTAACAACTGCATAGACACAGATCTGCCGGCGCATGTGCAAGGGTAGATCTTGATCAGTGAAGTTTGCAATGGACTCGACTTACAAGCTTGTAAATACGGTATCAATCAAAATGACACAAGCTTGATCTGTCTTCATTATAACTTTGATCAGTTACAAGACGTCATTTTTCAAAAGAGTTTAAACTAAGCAACAAGAGACATGCTCATATAAATAGCAGATCTATATCTGTTTTGAAATTGAACTATTGATACACCTATATTTTATCTCATATAACAGTCATACAAAATGTTATCACTGTCCCGGTCAATGGCATATATTTTTCGCCATATAGTTTTTCATAATCATATCATTATCGCTGAAATCATCATCGTCGTCTTGTTACCTTAGCCCTTATCGTCATTATTATTATTATTATTATTATACGTTTTGTTGTCGATTTTCAGATCATCACGCTAACAACCAACTCTCTCTCTCTCTCTCTCTCTCTCTCTCTCTCTCTCTCTCTCTCTCTCTCTCTCTCAAGTATTTCGGATTCCATACGTGAATGGCAAGTGCTCTTTCCAATGTCTATCGCCATAAATTTCTTTACGTGGCTACTTAATGTCGAAATAAAGCAATAAAATGGTCTACGTGAGGGTTCAAAAATAGAGACGTTCTTCTTTGTAACCCTTTGCATTTGACATTACAGAATAAACAAGAACCTTTAAATTAAATTTTTTCGAGACTGATTTTTTTTTTCTTCAAAAATGTATCAAGAGGGTCTGCACCAGTTTCCGCACTGAACCATTTACTGCGCGATCAGTGTTTATTCTTGATTCTGTGCAGTACATAGGAAACACACAATACAATGTTCCCTACAGTATTATTATTTTCCACTGTTAGATTCAAGAATGCTGCACAAGGTCGAGAATGAGTGAGTTCTGCGTGACCCACCCCCACCAAAGTTAAGTTACTGTCGTTCATCTTTGTAATAAAGTAACTCATTACCTTGCATTGAATTGTATTAATTCTTTGCAGATACAAACACTAATGTACGATGAAATAGGTTCGTAAAATAACAGGGAAAATAAAACCATAATTATTTAGAACTGAAATAGTCCCCTTGTTTGTGGACCTATATCTTCATTCACTTTTGTACATTTCGTGCACTTCTTCATGTTTATTTGCCTACGTTAGCATAAATTTTATCTTAAAATGATAGCTATCTTGTATGTTCTTAATCGAGCTTAATAGTATGCAATTAGCTACATAGTATGCAGTTAGCTACATAGTATGCAATTAGCTTCATAGTATGCAATAAGCATCCTAATACTTTGTTTTAATTTCTTACTCAGACAGTTCCAAGACATGGAAAACAAAATGCGCATAGATTACATTTTTTCGACTTGTTGCAATAAGTCGCAATTAGTTCCAAAAAATTTTAAAATAATTTTAAATGTAGACTAGACTAGAATGTAAACTGTCTCCCAATTATATTATCTCTGTTCTAAAATGCATACATTCTAGTCATGTATGTATGTAAGTAGGAAGGCGAATAAGAGGAATATATTAATAGATAGATTTTTAATTAATATTTCGGTATGCATATTAAATTACTGTAGATGTATTTATTGAAAAACACTCAGCTATTTTACCTTCAATGTTTCCTCAACAGTCAATGTCGGCAAGAAGAGATCTTGTGCTGTCACATACGCAATTCTGTTTTCAAAGTCTGCTTTTGTGATTGACTTGCCATCAAGAAGAATATCCCCATTGTAACTTTTGATATTCCCCGCTAAAACTGAAGTCAAAGTTGTCTTCCCGGACCCTAAAAAAATACGATCCTTTAAAAAATTCTCTCTCTCTCTCTCTCTCTCTCTCTCTCTCTCTCTCTCTCTCTCTCTCTCTCTCATATGTGCCTTAATATATACAAAAAGTGATATGTAGACTTTTCTTTCCCGTGTCAGTTAAACAACCAGTTTTGAACAGTATTCAAAAGCATATTATTATTATTATTATTATTATTTCTATGGGCTATTCGACTAACTTAAAAACAGAGATATATCAATTGCATTTGCCTAAGATTAAGGCTACGAAGTATAAATGTGCACCGTGAATTCCAAAGTTCACTAGATCATGGACCTTCAACGGCGTCTGTCAAATCTACTTATGATAAGTAGAACTTGATTTTAATCATATATATATATATATATATATATATATATATATATATATATATATATATATATATATATATATGCAATAAAATGACAACGAACAGTGCAAAACTAGTAGCTAACTAGCCGGAGCGCTTTCGACTCTTAATGAGTCTTTTTCAAAGGCTTTACATGGCTGTTTCTACAGGAATTAAACCTTTAAATTTATCATGTTTCAATTTCAACTTGCTGCGGATGCTTGAAAATATTTTTATTGACCTAGAAATCGACGAGCCATAACGACATCTGTTG